>LTAE01009994.1:5590-17575 GCA_001647135.1 Pontederia paniculata
CTGTTGATTGGACTTTCTTAAGTGGTCAACAATATAAGTTTTGCATCGTTAAAGCATCTTAGATTACGAATTGTTTGGGATGAATTCGCTTGAACGTCCTCAACAAATCTGAATCTAAGGTAGTTGATTGCGTCTGTTTAGAGGATCATACTTTAGGTAGAACTTAGTCTATCATTAGGAGCAATTCTGTTCAATCTGAATTAGTGGTGAGAGAGTCCTAAATCTTCCAACTTTATCTAAGTTGATCTTATCTGACCTCATCTCTGAAATTTTATCTTTTCTTATCTTTTCATCTCTGAATCAAAATTGAAATTAAATCTTTTTTTCTATTACTTTTGGGATTAGATAAGGCTAGATTGCATTAGTCCTCGTGGGTTCAACATCCTTACTCTTTTCACTTTATTACTTGAACGACTAGTGCGTTTGCTAGTGTATTTAGAACACATCAAGTTTTTGGCGTCTTTGCCAGAGATTTGATATAGGTAAAAAAAGTCGCATCAAATGACATCCCAAATGTCCTTGTCCATGGAACATACATAAGTTTTCAATCTAATCTTCCAATAAGAGAAGTTAGATGCATTAAAAAGAGGATGTCTAGAAGTAGACTGTCTCTCACCTGGGGTAAGTTGTTTGATGTCATATTGGCTTTAGATTGTTAGATCCATACGAGATTTGCATAAGGTTTACAAATTTGTGAGCAAAGTAGCTCTGATACCAATTGTATTATCTAGATGGCACCAAGAGGGGGCGATGAATTGGTGTATTAAAATTTTTGACAATCTAAAAGAACTATCCTAGTTGAAGCACACAAATGCAAATGTAAAGAAGAGAAAGAGAACTAGCAAACAAATAATAATTTGTTGACGAGGTTCGGCCTAACTTCTGGCCTACGTCCCCGCTCCGATCTTCTTGAGATCGAGACCTCCAGATATCACTAATTTCCTTCTTCAAGGGCGAAGACTCCCTTACAACTTCTTCTTCTCCTTTCTTTCTCTCGAGGACAAGGAGATAATCTCTTACAAGTTCACACTTAAACACACACTTTCTTCTATTCTGAATTCGTCACTCGAATGCTTAGAAGGAGGAACTAAAGCTTTTAATTCACTCGAGCTCTCAAGTTTGCAAATTTGCCAAAGTTGCTTCCCAAGACTCTTGGGATTAGAATATATACTCTGCACACAATGACCTAATCTTTCTCTCAGAAACTAGCCGTTAATGCAAGTACAATACTCTTCACCTACCCCTCGGTCGTCCGCTTCCTCTACCTCGATCGATCGCTACTCTGGTGAAGTCTTCCAGAATTGTCGTCTGTTATTTCGGTAGTTCTCCGTTTGTCTTTGGACGTCCGCAGTTCAGAGCCTTGAGTCTTCATTCCTTAGTCAAGCTCCTTCGCTCATCCGCTAGATCTTGACTTGTGTTATCTTCTTCAACTCTTCTCTGGTCGTCCGCTGATTGCACACCAATCTCTCGTACGTCCTCCGTTCAGTTGAAGTCCTTTGTCAAGCTACTTCTGTCGTCCAATCTTCATCTTCGGTCGCCCGACTTGACTTGTGTTATTTTCTTAAACTCTTCTATGGTCGTCCGCTGACTGCACACCAATATCTCGGACATTCGTCGTTCAGTTGAAGTCATCTGTCAAGTTACTTTGGTCGTCCGATGTTCACCTTCGATCGCCCGACTTGACTTGTGTTATCTTCTTCAACTCTTGTCTGGTCGTCCTCTCATCTTTACTCTGAGATCCTCGGACGTCCTTTCATTCTTTTGACATTCTTCAAACGTCCTCTGACAACCCTCAAATACTTTGGTCGTACTTTCCTTGTTGCTTTGTCTCTTCAGCTCTCGGACGATCTTTGTCTCCTAATCAGTCGTCCACTGATCCTTCGAACGTCCGCTCAATATTTCGTCTCAGACTAGACACTCTCCCGATCGCCCACTTATCTTTACTCCTAGACTCTCGGACGACCTTTGTCTTCGTCTGAAATCTATCGATCGTCCTCTCTACACCTTCAGTTGATCGATCTTCCTTCTATCATAACTTTTGTCGTCCGCTGCTTTATCTCATGAGCCTACTGGCGCCCTCTTCCAAATATTGACAATCTTCCGGTCGTCCACTGTCTTAACTCTAAAACCCTTGGACGACCAATTGTCTATCTTCGGACGATCGTTCCTTCCTTAGCCATATCATCATCGGTTAATCTTCACCATAGGGGGACCACTTCTCCTTGGAGCGCCCGTTCTTCAACCTTTGTACTATTGACATAGAACCTTCGGTCGCCCATTGTTCTTCACCGTGACGATCTTTCCTGTTCAACCTTGTCTTCGGTCGTCCGTCATACAGCTTTGGTCGACCGCTCAATACTTGGCTTCATTTCTTCAGTCTTCGTTCTTCACATAGGTCGACCACTTCACATCTTTTGGGCAACCGCTGCACACTTAGAATTTTTTCTTTATGTCTTCTCTTGCATAGATCATCCGTTCTTCAATCTCGATCGACCTATCACTTACTGAAACATAAAAATTCTATCTTTCAAGATCAATTTAACCGTTGATTAGTACAAACTAAGTTCTCTCATAAATTTGTGATCACCAAAATAATTTCGGGATCCTAGATACAACAATAATGACTTGACCCACCTAAAAATTTATATGTTCTCAAATATAGTTAAAATGGTCCAAAGTTATGGCGTTGTCATATTTTTCTGAGATTAAAAGATATATGATCAATTATGATCCTCTTTCAAATTCCCTGTTAATATTATTGAGAACTTAGCTAATTAAAAATGAACATGAACCTCATTAATTTCATATCCTCTTTTATTGCTAATCTATATCCACAATACAGATATCGATGTTTTAAAATTATCATTTGCAACTTGCATACTCTTTTTTGGTTTATAAGCATCTATGTGTAATTCGGTAATATTGTCATTTTCAACTCATATCCAAATTTTCTCAAGAAAAGTATAGGGAGATACAATGATGGGTCAAATTCCTTAATTTCTATACACTCTGTCTTCTCTTAAGTCTAAAGTTGCATCATCTTCTACGTACGCCAATTTTTCTGTTGAAAAGTAAATAAAAAGATTATGAGAATCGATATCTGATAATCTTTCCACATGTTTGATTGATACTCATTTGAATCAAGGACTGAGCGAACAAAATTTAAAACTAGAGGGCCAAAATACAAAGAATGATACAAAAAAATATAATATTTTTATTAATCGATATATAAAATAAATTCGTTGCTAATATTATGTATATCCAGAAGACAAATAACAATGTTGTAAAATTATAATTTGCAACTGATATATTTGGTTAATAAGCATCTATGTGTAATTGGGTAAATATTGTCATTTGCAATTTATATTCCAAAATTTCTCAAAGAAAGCATAGAAGATACATTTATGGGTCAAATTTGGCTTTTCTGTATTATTTTCCATTCGAGACACTCTAAGTCTTCCCCGAGTCTCCTCTCCCAGTAGAAAAGTTGGATCACAGACGCAATTATTTGCATCATCTTCTACATACGCCACTTTATCTGTTGAAAAGTAAATAAAAAGGACCATCAATTGATGTCTGGTAATCTTTCCATATATGCGTGACGTATGTTTGATTGATAGTCATTCGAATCAAGGACTGAACGAACAAGATCCAAAACTAGAGAGCCAAATTAAATGCAAAGAATCATTATGTAAGGCCCCAAGATGATGATGAGAATGAAAGTTAATTCTACATGAACAAAATACGGATGTGGTCATGAGCTTATATGTAGTATCCTTTCTTATCATTCAAGACGCGTTGGAAGAAAACCGTGAGGGACTAAGTGCCATACGGAGCATGAGGACTCCGTAAGGGCCACCTCTAGAATCCAAAGCGGACAATATCTGAGGGGTAAGGAGAATGAGCCGTTGTGCAACTCTGATACTAGACGCGTTTTAAATTCGTGCAGGTCATATGAACCAAAAGCGAACAATATCTTGAATAAAATCGGGGGTGTTACAGAAAGTATCAGAGCCAACCTCGCGTGCTCACTTGAACCATGTGGGTCGACTCAACGAGGACGTTGAGCCCCGAAGGGGAGAAGATTGTAAGGCCCCAGATGATGATGAGAATGAAAGTTAGTCCCACATGGACAAAACACGGAAGTGGTCATGGATTTATATGTAGCATCCTTCCTTACCATTCAAGATGCATTTTAAATTCGTGCGGGCCGTATGGGCCCAAAGTGAATAATATTTTGAATGAAATCGGAGGTGTTACACGTTACAAAAAATATATAAATATTTTTATTAGTCGATATAATATTTGGTTAAGAAGCATCTGGATAATATTGTCATTTGCAACTTATATTCCGAACTTTCTCAAAAAAGCATTGATGGATCAAAGTTGGGCCCAAAGTGAATAATATTTTGAATGAAATCGGAGGTGTTACACGTTACAAAAAATATATAAATATTTTTATTAGTCGATATATAAAATTAATTCGTTGCTAGTATTATATATATCCAGAAGACAGATAACAAAATTGTAAAATTATCATTTGCAACTTATATATTTGGTTAAGAAGCATCTGGATAATATTGTCATTTGCAACTTATATTCCGAACTTTCTCAAAAAAGCATTGATGGATCAAAGTTGGCTTTTCTGTATTATTGTTTTCCATTCTAGACACTGAGCTTCCTTGAGTCTCCTCTCCCTGTAGAAAGTTGGATACTTTCTCCGTTGATAAATAAATAAAAAAAGTACTAGAATTAATATCAAGAAAATAAAATGCTCAGATTTTATTTTAATTTTGTGATAATTAAATCACATCCAATACCCCGATGGACGTACGTGATTTGATCTACGACCGTCATCTTTGACTAGTATACTTTTCTGCCTCTCTTTTCCACATGCAGTCGTTGTAGTGACTGCAGCAAAAGCGACATCATCAGCGCTGGCATGTAAAAACCTCCCCGGCAGGTCCTTTGGCTTGCCTATAAATATCTCCGTAGCTTGCATGCTTGCCTTCCATCAAGCCCCATATGTTTTTGGCCTGATCTACTCAATTGATCACTCGAGAAAGAGAAAGAAAGAAAAAAAGAAAGAAAGAAGAAGAGCATGACGATGATGAGCGAGAAGAAGAACAAGTCGTCCTTGGGACTTCTGCAGGTGGTGTTACTGATGGCTCTGGTTCTGTCCCTCACCGCAGTAGCCTCTGTTTCTGCTGCGCGCGTCCAACTTTCCGAATCGTATGGAGCGCTCAACCCCAATAGACCAGTAGCGAACATGCCGCGCGGCAAGCCATACACAAGCGAGCCGCCATACTACAAGCGACCACCCGTTGGCAACAACCGTCAACCGTGAAGCACATAATATACATATGCATGCATCCATCAGGACTATATTTTATAATTCTATCTATCATAACGGATGCTCCTTATATTTTATCATACAATATATTCGACCTCCTCTGTAATAAAAACACATATGCCATATATGGATACAGGTGAAAAGCAATAAGAGGTCCAGTACGTAAGTAGTTGTCCTTTCATCCTCATCGTAATAGTTGGCCATAATAAATGTTGTCTTCAGAATTAATGAATTATTATGCATTTTATTCCACTTAATAAAAATGGAATGACAAGTTTAGCTTCTTTAGATAAAATAAATCTTTTTAAAGAATTATCTACAACTAAAATTTAAAATCAAATTCATTGAGAATTCAATTTACGCATGAATAAATTACAAGTATTTAATATTTTTTATGAATTTGAAATAGTAAACTCATAAAATCAGTTAAAATAAGGTAATTTCATAAATAAAAATAATATATATTTAGGCAGCCTCGGGAAGTGAGATTCCCCGACAGCAACACCAAGAACCCTATTTGTTTTCTTTTCTTTTTAATTTTTCATTAGTTTTAAATTAGTACTTAACTAATTATTTAAAAACATCAAATTTGTAATTAGCTTATAATAATACTTAAAATATAAGGTAACTAAGTAATTTAATATTATGCAAATAATATATAGTCTAATGCCACGAAATTAAATCAACAAAAATTGCAATCCTAATTTTACATTTAAACTAATTTATATTTCTATCGTCATAATTTCTATACAATAAAAGTTCGAATTAACACTAAGATATATTTTTATATGATTTTTTTGAAATATTTTATTATACTATATATAAATTAAACCTTTAAAATTAAGTTTAATTGTTATTATAAATAAGATAACTTTGAAGCACATATTTTGAGTCTAATTAATTCATTAATAATCCAGATAAAATATGTTATTAATTATAAAACTTTATAAATAATTCAGTTAGTATTATTAATTATTTTATGAGCATGTGATATATCTTATCATATTATTTTACAAAATTTTTAAATAAGAATAAATTATTATGATCTTATAATTCGATTTCTCAATTTTATCTTCTTAAAGTATAATTTTCTATTTAAACAAATAAATGAATTTTACTTCTCGAATTTTATTCTAATTAACTTTTTAATTCTTCAGCATTATAATATGATATCAAAATTAATCTAATTGATTAATTCTCAACATATAGAAACATATGCTTTATATTCAAGCTCCACGAAGACTTGTGGATTCAAGAATTATATCTAAACATCCGATAAGGGTCAAGGGCCCACGATTACGCCTAAAACTTGGGGGCATTGTCACAACACTTGAATTCGCACGGGAGCCAAGCTTACAACATATCATATTTGTTGGGTACTATGACAAAAAGTAAGATTTGTGACAAAAAAATATATTTACCTCAAATTGTGAAGGATTTTGTGGTGAAAAAAAAAATAAAAGCACAACAAACTACGATGGATATTAGGGCAAAAATTTTCGTTCCAATTTGTTGGAAAAGAAGTTCATCCCTATGAGGTGGCGATTTTGCCCCTAGGCGTCATTCATAGCCATAGGGATAATGAGGTGGCAGATCGCCATCACCAGTAGACTATTACTCATCGTAGCAATTTGTCCTCAAGTGCCAGCAAGGGGGACGATTTACCATCTCTTCAGCGACATATTGCCACTTCACAATGGTTATCACCCTTGTCGAGGATAGACTCGTCCTTTCAATTTATATTTAATAAATATATTTTTTATTTGTTTACATATAATAAATATATTTTATGTTTAAATTATAATGTAATTTATGTTTCAGTTAACATGCTTGATTATTTGATATGTGCTTGTCATGTTAAATTATTTTTTATATATTGCTATTTCTTTATAGTTGAACATTGGCAGATCACCCCGGTAGATTCATCCTCTTTTTATTTTTATATTTAATAAATTTATTTTTATATGTTTACATTTAGAAAAAATATATAGTTTTATGTTTAAACTATATTGTAGTCTATGTTTGAATTCATATGCTTGATTATTTTATATTTTATTTTTCATTAGCTTTAAATTAGTACTTAACTAATTATTATAAAAACATCAAATTTGTAATTAGCTTATAATAATACTTAAGATATAAGGTATCTAAGTAAGTTAATATTATGCAAATAATATATAGTCTACGCCACGAAATTAAATAAACAAAAATTGTAATACTAACTTTACATTTAAACTAATTTATATTTCTACCGTCATAATTGCTATACAATAAAAGTTTGAATTGACACTAAGATATATATTTTTATAGGATTTTTTAAAATATTTTATTTTACTATATATAAATTAAAACTTTACAATTAAGTTTAATTGTTATTATAAATAAGATACATTTGAAGCACATATTTTGAGTCTAATTATTTCATTAATAATCCGGATAAAATATGTTATTAATTATAAAACTTTATAAATAATTCAGTTTGGTATTATTAATTCTTTTATGAACATGTGTTATATCTTATCATATTATTTTACAAAATTTTTAAATAATAATAAATTACTATGTTATATTTCGTTTTGTCATTTTTATCCTTCTTAAAGTATAACTTTTTTTTATTTAATCAAATAAATGAATTTTACTTCTCGAACTTCATCCTAATTAACTTTTTAGTTTTCAACATTATACTTTTATCTAAGCATGATACCAAAATTAATCTAATTGATTAATTCTCAAGATATAAAAACATATGCTTTGTTTTCTAGCTCCACCTTGAAGACTTGTGGATTCAAGACTTGTGGTTTAGCTCGTACAACATGCTCGTTGATGCAAGCGAAGGAGAAAAGACACATTTTTTAAAGTTTAATTCTCAAGAGCAAAAGTGCCATTTAATAAATTTAAAAAGTAGCGCTACGGGGATTTAATTCCCTCAAGTCATGACTGAGGATAACAAATGGACTAACATGTTCGATCAAAATTAGTTTAATATTAATTTTGCCTAATTTTATAGTTTAAGGTTAATATCCAATTTTAGAAAATAGCTTAGGAGATGTTTAAAGAAATAAACCTAAAAACTAATGACACATTCACGTGTCTTGAGAATATAACAAGGCAAAAGGTTGTCCAATATTCTTTGCATACTTGAATTTAAGTTCAATTTAATTTTTTGTTACACAATTAACCAAGGAATTGGGATGCTCAGTTGTGTTTTTTCCTAAATTTTGTGTAACCTAGGACCTGTATAGTGGGGATGTCTACCTGATTGGTAGAGAAGTTGGAGGGCTATACTACCAAGTGTATTATGTTGCAGTATAGCAGTTCATCATGCGGAGAGAAGCAATTGGATCTTTGGCATCAAAGACTTGGACACATAACATTGGAGAAGCTACAACATATTAATCATTTAGGGACCTAGTTTAGTAATAAATTATTTGTCCTTTGTCAAAATAGTCCAAAAATTATTTTCCTGCAAATTTTACATTTTCAAATTGTAAACCTTTAGAATTGTTGCATTTTGATACTTGATGACCTTTATAAGGTTCCAACACGTAATAGATGCAAATACTTCCTTACAATTGTTGCTTACTTTAGTAAAATGACATGGATATTTCTATTAAAGGATAAAGTTGGTTGTTCTACAAATTTGTCACAGTTTATCACACGGCTGAAGAATAGTTTGATACTAGTGTCAAGATAGTAAGAACTAATAATGACAGTGAGTTCTTTAATTCCATTTACACTGCTTTCTTTAGCAGTATGGAATCCTCCATCAAACTTCTTCTGTTTACACTCCACAATAAAATGGTTTTGTGGAGAGAAAATATAGATATCTTTTAGATACTACTAGATCCTTACTACTACAAATTAACAATCAAATTATGGGGAGAAATTGTTCAAGCAACAACTAGCATTATCAACGTAATTCCTTTATTAAATAGTTCTGCATATACAAAGTTTTTTTCTGTTGAACCATATTTGAATTACCTCAGAGCAGTTGAATGCTTGTGCAATGCCACAAATCTTAA
Organism: Pontederia paniculata; assembly: GCA_001647135.1. Taxonomy (NCBI): domain Eukaryota; kingdom Viridiplantae; phylum Streptophyta; class Magnoliopsida; order Commelinales; family Pontederiaceae; genus Pontederia; species Pontederia paniculata. The sequence continues at coordinate 14,966 of LTAE01009994.1, forward strand.
AGTCACTCATAAGTTTGATCCTCGTGCAACATCTTTTGGAGTGTTTATGGGGTATTCTATGTACCAAAAGGGGTATAAAAGTCCTGAATCTTGATACTAATTAGTTTTTGTCACCAAACATATCAGATATATTGAAGACGTGCTTCCTTTTGCTCTTAGTTAGACTTCAAAGTCTATGTTATCTTTTTATCTTGTCCCACAACACCTGAAGTTTTATTTATTGATGGATCAACTTATCACTTCTGTTGATTCTCTTGAAAGATCATATGTTGATTTCATTGATGTTCCAATGGACACACCATCTGTCCCTATTACTCCTAATCACACCACTCCATACTCTTTCGTTTCTATTAATCTGGAAGTTCTCTCCCCTGTATCTTCTCCAGCTACACCGCAGGTTGACAACATAATTAAAATAGTTATTGAGCCTCCAATCATGTTACAAGATTATGTAGTGCCAAGATCTAAAAAGGTTTCTATACCTTATCCTTTGGCAAACTATATATTTCTTTTCATTCCATCAGTAGTCGCCGTCATTCTTTTTTGACCTCTTTAGCTGTTGTCAGTGAGCCATCTTTTTTATGCAGGCCTCAACTGATCCTATGTGGGTTGAGGCTATGAATACTTAACTTGAGGCACTTGAAGCTAATGGTACTTGACTTATTTGTAAATGGGTGTACAAAATCAATTTAAAAGCCAATGGTGATGTGGAAAATATAAAGTTAGGTTGGTTGCTAAGGGCTATGTCCAAAAAGAGGAAATTGATCATAATGATATCTTTTCTCTTGTTGCCAAGGTTGTATTATATGATAAACTCTGTATAATATAATAACATTCCACTTTAAGCAAAGTATATAATACAGTACAAATATTTTTAATTATAAAATGTCAAATTAATTTCAACAGTTAAATAAAACCAAGTTTTTTTAAACAAAAAGTATAATAATTGAATAAGCTCACAGCGATAATCTTTTCCTTTTTTCATTAGAAGGAAAATAGTTTACTTTGAATTTATTATCGATGAATAATAATTTTAGGTCAAAATAAATAAAGAGTAAAATAAACATCTAATTAGTTGCTTTAGTGGCGAGGGTGGTCAAACAATTCACTTGATCGAGGTTCAAACTTAAATATCCGGTCAGTCCAATCAAAATTTTCATCGGGTTTGATTGGTCCAAATCGGCTCAAAAGGTTAGCCGAGTTTCATTTGACCCATAAACCGATTAGAAATCTAGATACATGTCTGACTGATCGGTCTGATCCGAGTTTTCCAATCTGATGTAGAATTAATGAAACCACTTGGATCACATTTGAGAGTGAGAACTAAGGATAGTTCACATTAGTTATGTTAAAAATGATCGAAATTAAAATGTAATGATTATCAAAATCAAGTATTGAGTAATTATATATCACAAACAAAAATTAACTTGGTTCCCGTTGAAGACCGGAACCAAGTGTTTAGTTTTCTTTTACTTTTCATTTTTTTTAATTTTCCTTCGTTGCTTTCATATTCATTTTATTTTTACATTTCTTTTTTTTTCTCTTAGTATTATACTTTTATATTATCTTAATTTTTTTAGTTAACACATCTTTCTAATTGACTCACTTAATTACTATCATATAATGCTAAATTATTATATTATATTTAATTAAATGATTATTTGGCGTTAACTTTCCATTTGTTCTCTTTTATTTTATCTTTTACATTGCTCCTTTTTTTAACTTAATTTACTTTCTAGTTTTTAGTTAACCCATCTTTAAACAAATCTTAATTATTTTGTTTAATAAATGAAGTTATTATTTGATGCAATATTACATTAAATTATTTTTAATATATAATGAAGTTATTAACTAACATTATTCGTTTTTTACTTCTATCTTATTTTCTGTTTTTACATTGCTTTCCATTTTAAACTTCATTTTTTGTTGTTAATTTTTTATATTATCTTAATTTTTTGTGTTAATTTTTTAATTACCTCATCTTTAATCAATTATAAAAAGTTTTGTTTAACACCCAAAGTTGTTATTTGATATAATATTACATTAGTTTTTATATTTAAATAAGATAACAATTATTAGTAGTAGTAATAGCATTTCAATGCAAGTTTATATTATTAAGTAATATAATAGAGTGGTCGTATTAATAAGTTTTTATCATAATTGTAAATTTAATTTGATATTTTTTTATCTTTTTTAAAAGTAAAAATTATCCCTTAGCTCTAAAATTTCTTTCCTATATCTATCCAACTAAAACATATATCACCTTTTTAGTTCTTAGTTATTATATTTTTCATTCAAATATTAAATTAAAATCTATCAATTTAATTGATTAATTTAACATAAAATTAACAAAAAAAAAGAACACATGAATTATTGAGGGAACAGAAGATCGAGGAGTGGAAAATTATGACCATACTCTACTCTTTTCAAAGTTTTGTGTATTATTATCTCTTCTCATATTTGAAACCCAAGCCTGGTCTTAGTCTCCTATGGAAGTCCATTTGCACTCACCATTACCACATAAAGTGACCACGACTCATCTTTGTCGCCATGAGTCGTAAAGTTCTGTGCATGCTACTTTTAAATTTTTTTTATTATGTTTCTGTATAA
>LTAE01009995.1:0-14337 GCA_001647135.1 Pontederia paniculata
ATGTTATGAAATATATATGTTGCATGATAGATGTCGATCTTTACATACTCTAACCGGGGGGTTTCCACCTCCCATGTTTCTGGATCCATACAGGCGATGATGCATGAGGGACTTGGCGGTGGTGTGCTCATGGCGGCTAGATTTGCACATGGTCATGTCTAGGTCGTGTAGGCCTTTAAGTCATTAGTGTTGTGTCTAATGAACTTATTATCTTTATTTTATGTCTCGAGTCGAATGAGCCTAAGACTCATGTTATAGGCCTTATGTTTGGTCATGGATTTATGCCCATATGTGGCAAGATGATGATAGATTTATATATATTTATGTTGCCTTGAGTAATATTATGTCTTCCGCTGCAATGTATTTCTATTGTTATCATGTCTTGTAATATATGTTCAAAGTCCATGTAGCGTCGTCGAAATGCCTCGCGGGCCAGGCCCAAAAGTGATGCGTTTTTGGGGCGTTATACCGCTGATGTTTAGAGATGGCCGAACAAGCTCCACGTCGAACACTTGTGCATATCCAAAGCCGCTTGCTGCACGAATATCCTAGGGCACAAACCTGTCTCTAGCATCATCAATATGTTTCAAAGAGTAAACACATCCTGGTCAAAGCCGGGCACATCGACATAAAAGTGACCAGGAATTCGAGCAGATTGGAAGTTGGATTTACTATGGCAATAACAAGTCAAGCCAAGAGCCTCCTCCGGGATGTCTCGTCCACTGCCCTCGGGAAGTTCTTCATCAATGTCTGCTTGGACTTCTCAGCAAAGTGAGGGGCGAAAGGGACCAGCTCCATAGGGTGAAACCATCTGTAGCTACTGTCGCCAAAGAAAGCCACCAGGAAATGACCTTCCCTCTTCGCCCTCCAAACTGCAGGCACCGTGAAAGCTTCGTCGAAGACATGACCAGGCCACCACGGATGGGACTTCACCTTCCCCCACACCATATCACTGAGATTAAACCTTACCAACATGTGCAGAACCCTAACTCCATCAGACACCGCAACCTCGTAAGATGCCCTATCTTCGTCAAAATCTGTAATTTGCCGATTGCCAGTACTGGAAACCTGACGCCGACATCGAAAGAAGCTGGAACAATGTCGCCGTGGCTGGCATTAGGAACAATAACATCCTCCATCTCATAATCCAGGGAAGATCGAGATACGTCCACCTCGTGATGAACAGAACCCATACCATCAATGTCCGTCAAAACCCTATATTCGTCGGACGCACAAATGCTTCCCGAAACCGCTTCCACCGCCATCTCATCTATCGAGGAAGGCCCCTCATTGAGGTTCTTCATCCCCATGAAGGAAGCGTTGTCGGGAGAGCTCCAGTCCATCTCGCACTCATCCATCACAGAGGTCATGGCGATGCGAGCGACGGAACAATGGTAGCCTTTGGATCGAGGGCGTCGGAGAGGAATTCCGGGCAGCATTGTCCGGAGATCATGGCAATCGAGAGATTTAAAAAACCTACAAATATGATTGGAAAATGGAAGAAACCCTAGAAGCAGGAAATGGGACGAGGAAGAACACACACGAGCCGAACTCGCGTGCGCGCTGTGGATGTAAAATGTAAAGAGCACACGTGCCCATCCATTTTGGATCATTTGATGCTTTCGAGATTGAGATCCAACATTCCGTTTACATTGGGATGGGTTCATCCATTTGTTAGTGCAAATAAGCCGTTCGAATTTAATGCATACAAAAAAAAAACAAAAGCAAACTAAGATGCAATAATTTTAAATTAATGCGTAATGATGATGAAAATGATAAATGCACACAATACTTAAAAAAACAATATCCCTTTTCTCCTTCCATAAATTTATGATATAAGACCCTTTGGCCCCGTTTGCCAACACACTCATTGTAGCGGGATCAAAATTTTGAATCCATTACATATTCCCCCAAACCCTAATCTAGCAAGATTAAAGTATTCCTAGGTGACCGGAGAACAAAAGCTCTCATCTTTTTTATCAATTCTTGCATTAAATAATGTGGACCTCATCTGATGGCATTTAAGGCGTTTGGTTAAAACGTGGACAATAAGACCTTAATCCAAATCTTATTCTCCAACCAAACGGGGTCTTATAGTTTCTTATTTAGGACCGCGAACAAATCGTCCCAATTTACACTAATTGAGTCTAGTGCTTAGGCCAAAATCGAAGGAAATTAGGTTGAGATCGGAACAAGTCCATCTCGATTCGAAATTCAATTTCGATATAAAATTCAATTAATTCGTCTTATCTCTCATAACATATTATTTCCTCTAATTTTAAAAAGTACAAAGTGATGATATGCATTTTAATAAAATTATTTGTTCAATCAAAATTTTAAAATATTTATATTTTATTAAAAATAATATTATTCAACATCATTTTTCTTATTTTTTAAAATTATTTTATCAAGATTGATAATATAAATTTTATATATTTTGTCTAAACTTATTTTTTTTTATTTTTACCTTTTTATTTATATAAAATAATATGTTAGTGAAGTTTAAATTATTTTAAAGATATTTCAATAATTTTGTGCTTAATAATTTAAATTATAATGTTATCGATAATTTATGAAATGATAATCTTTTTTATAGTGGCGATTTAAATTGTAGAGCACGACAAATCTAATCACAACTCTAAAGCAGTCACATGATGAACATGATCAATGATCACATACTTGTAAAGATGCTTACAAGAACAACAATGTGTTGTATAAGTGATCCATAAAATGCACTATTAGTTACTGATTGGTTGATACTGTGTCAACCAAAAGAAAGATCGTCCAAAGCAAAGATACCACCAAAAAGAATAGAAATGTGTAAATCAACATGAAATATAATTCATGCAACAAACTATCAGGCATTGTATAAGTTAAATTTTTTGAGACAAAACAAAGAACTAGATAAAAAAAGTCATGAGAAAAAAAATGAACGCCGACTTCAATATCGATCCAAAGTCACACTATAAGGGCCTAAAAGTTTGCTCATTTCGATGGAGCCCGAACCCTAATCCGCAAAATCAACCATGAAATATTATTTTGATTCATGTTAGTTATACAAGAAAGTTGTTATTTTTTACGACAGTTAGAAGACTTCAAATGTAAAGAACAAAATGTATTAGTATGATATAAATTGTAGCAATGTTGTAGCATAGTTCTAAGGTACTTGTTTATACATATAAGTAGTATAAAAGGAAGCATAGTGAAATAGCTTTTTGTAACATATATGTTGTTCCGTTGAGACTCCAAGTTTGAAATAAAAAAGAGCTCTCTCACGTTCTTCCCCAATTATTTTCCTTAGTTTTGTATTGTTCTTCTTAATGAATTAAATCTGATTAAGAGTGTGAAGTTATGAATCTGATCAAGATGAAGTGTTCAATTCATGTTGGTTGACATGGTATTAGAGTTGTGATTGGTTTTTGGAAGTTTCTGATTTAACCGCTTCATCAGATCAAGCAAGAACAAGCCCTTCAGGTGTTTTGTAAGAAACTTCATATTTTTATGCGTATTTCTTGAAGAACATTTCGAATTGTTCCACCATTCTTCTAGTGTTCGGGTTTGATAAGATTTGATATCAAGTTTTAGTTTGTGCTCTTGTTTTTGGTTTTCTGAGGTTTTCTTTGCTGGTTAGATCTTGATATTTGAGGTGGCAAATAATGTGAATTCAGATAGTTCAAATTCTGTTGATTCAGATATTTTTGTTGTAGTTATTGCTTTAAATCACACTCATCCTTTTTATTTGTATTTTTCTCATTCTCCTAGTTTAGTTCAAATTCTCCATCGATTGACTGGTTGTGAAAATTATCCCAAATGGAGTAAAGCTTTTATCAATTCACTTCTAGTTAAGCATAAATGAGTTGTATAGATGGATCTTGTAATGTATATCAATTGAATTCAACTTTGTAATTTCAATTGAAAAGATGCAATGCATTGGTGATTTCCTAGATCATTAGCACAATATCAAATGAATTTCTAAGGAGCAATGCATATGCCTCATATGCATGTGTTGTGTGGAAGGATCTAAGAAAACATTTTGATAAGACAAATTGTTCAATAATTTATCACTTACATAGAGAATTAGCTACAATTCATCAAGAGACTTTAGGTATCATAAAATCTATTTTCAAATTGGGTTTTTCTGTGAGAATATTTGTATTTTATTATGCCTTCTTTGAGAGTTCCTTCTCCATAAAATATAGTTTATTTTTAGCAACTGAAATTATTTCAATTTTTGATAGGGTTGAATGAGATCTATACTGTTGTGAAATCACAAATCATTCTTATGAACCCACACCAACAATTAATCAAGCATATGCAATGCTTGTTGAAGAAGAAGAGTAGAGGAATAATACTTTTCAATTTTCTAATAATGGGTTGATGAATCAAGCGACATTGCTTGGTTTAAGTTTTGGAGAGGGTCAAAATCAAATCCAGAAGAACAAGAAAAATAGAAATGTTATTTGTGATTATTATCACACACCAGGTCAGGTTAAGAGTCAATGTTATAAAATTATTAGGGTTCCACCCAATTTAAAGTTCACAAAGAATAAAAATCAAATGAGCACAATTAACCAAGGTAGTGTTAACACTATGGAGATGCAAGATGTTATGACAGTTGATGTGCACAGTTTTTGCAAATATTCCAGCACAAGTACCAAATCAAAATAATGCACTAATAACTTCAAAGCAATATCAAGAGATTTTAAATAGGAATCAAATTCGAGAAGCAATTGCAAATATGACATGTAAACAAATGTTCAATTTTAAGCTAGTTGATGTTAAATGGATATTAGATCCAGGGGTATCAATTCATATGGTCACAAAATTGGATTACATTAACAAAGTTCAAAAATTACAAGAAGACCAACGAGTTAGGCTACCAAATGGATTTGTTTTTCTTGAACACACATAAAGGATCTTTTCCATTGTCATCAACATGAAGTTATGTATACCAAATTTCTAATACAACCTCATGCTAGTTCTAAAGTTAGCAAGAAAACTTTTTTGTTCACTAACTTTTTATCCTAATTTTTGTCTCATATAGGACCTCTCTACTATGAGAGTCAAAGGGATTGGTAAGCAAGAAGGATCAATATTGTATTTTTTGCTGCAAATTGGGGTTGATAACCAAATTAAAAAAAGATGTACAAGTTGTAGGGGGCAGAAGATGTGAACTCCGAAGTCTATTTGTGGTATCAAAGATTAGTCGTGTGCCATTTAGCAAACTATCACATGTATCAATTTGAATATCAAATAAAAATTTAAGGGATGTCATTGACATAGTTAAGTCAGACAAGACTATCTTTTCCTAATAGTGATTCATTAATAATGAGTGTATTTGATCTAATACATGTGGATGTGTGGGGCCCATATCCAAAATCAACAAATGATGGATACAAGTTTTTTCTAACTATAATTGATGATCACACTAGAATGACTTGGATTTATTTTTTAATATTAAAAAATGAACTTGAATTGTATCTAAAACAATTCATAGTGTCGTTGAAAATCAGTTCAAAAAGAAAGTGAAGATAATCAAGTCTAATAATGACACAAAACCGTCAAGTAGAGCTCTGAATGATTTTTTGGCAGCAAAAGGAATAGTAAATCAAACTAGTTTTGTTTATACTCTACAACAAAATAGAGTAGTAGAACTCAAGCAAAAACACAATTTAGAGGTAGCTCGAGCTATTAAGTCCAAGCTACATTTCCAATAGAATTATGGGGTGATTGTATACTTGGTGTTGTGCATATAATAAATCATCTGCCTCTAACGGTACTAAATTTTGTCTCTCCATATGAGAATCTATTTTGGCAGAGCTCCAACAATCCATCATTTACAAATACTAGGATGACTGTGATATGCAATTGTTCCTAACAATTTGGATGAATTTTAAGTTAGAGTATCAAGATCCATTTTCTGGAGTTTTTCAGTACCCAAAAAAGTTATAAACTACTTGATCCTAGTACTAATAATTTTTTTGTTAGTCGAGATGTCAATTTTTTATGAGAATATTTTTTTAATCTAAAAATCACATTCTATACACTTGCAACATTCAACTTCTTTTGATCTTTTTAGTCTTTTTTTCCTTGACTCCTATTCTTCTATTTCTACTGCCCATATTTCTTTGACCAGTCTTCAGCAAACTCAGAATACTTCTGGAGTTTTAGAAATGCCTGAAATTGATACTCCTTGCTCTGAGTATGAAAATAGGATGTCAGCCAATCCCTATAACCTTGAACTCCAACCATTACCACCTTCCTTCATTAAACCTAAAAGAATTGTCAAACCACCAGCTTGGTTGAATGATTATATTACCAATCCCTCTCACAAGCTTAGTCAAACACATCATCCTATATCAAACTTTGTTTCCTCTTTTCATTTGTCAAAAAATTACTAATCCTTTCTTAAATGCTTGAATGTTATTCATGAGCCTTATACCTTTGTTGAAGCAACAAAAGACCCTATTTAAATTGATGTCATGACAAGTAAATAGAAGCTTTATAGAAAAATCAAACATGGAGCATTGTTGATATGCCTGTAGGAAAAACCCTATTGATTGAAAATGAATTTATAAAGTTAAACTCAAAGATAATGATGAGGTTAAAAGATATAAGGTCAGGTTAGTGACCGAAGGTTATAGTCAAAAGGAAAGCATAGACTATACATAAACATTTTCTCTTGTAGTAAAAATGTTTACTATTAGATATGTGATTAATGTGGCACCTCAAAGAAATCGGTGTTTGTTCCATTATGATGTTAATCAATGGCTTTCTCAATGCTGATCTTTTGAAGAAGTTTATATGAATTTTCCACAAGGATTTTGTAATTAGTGGGTGCACATTGAGTTCGCATATTACAAAAGTCTCTTTATGTCCTCAAGCAAGCCTCTAGGTAATTGAATTTGAAGTTGACACAAGTACTAACCAATGCTAAGTTTAGTTACAGCAAGTTAGATTATTCTTTGTTCACAAAAAAATTGAACAATATGATGGTGATTTTATTGATTATGTTGGTGACATTTTGGTTACAAAAGACAACAAGAAAAAGATGGAATAAACTAATATTTTTAAGATAAAATCTCCCGATGAGATGAAATATTTTTTGGCTTGAAAGTTTTGAGATCTGATCAAGGAATTTTGTTAACCTAATGAAAATATTCACTTGATTTTATAGCTGAAATTGGTTCTGCATGAGCTAAAATTTCAATGTTCCATTTAGAATGAAACCAAAAGTTAAATTTGATAGGTTGTTTCCTCAACCTATTAGACTAGACCAAATACTAAGTGATCCAACAAGCTATAAAAGGCTTATATGTAAGTTAATGTACCTCAATATTACAAAACCTGACATCTCCTTTGTGGTGCAACCTTTAAGTCAATTTATGCGGAACCAAAAGACTCTCACATGGAGGCAACAATCAATATAGCAAGATATATAAAAAGGATCTAGGAAAGAGAAGTCTTTTAAGATGTGAACATAACAACATGTTGGATGGATATCGTGATGCTGATTGGGCATCATGCATATGCACAAGGAGATCAATCACATGATTTTGTGTTAAACTCGGTAGTTTGTAAATATCATGAAAATCAAAGAAAGAAAGCACAATTGTCAAATCATCTACAAAGTCAGTATTATAGAAGTATGTTAATTGTTCTATCAGAGTTAATTTGGTTGTGAAGGCTCTTTTCATAGATTGGTATAGAGGTCCATATACCAATCGCAATTTAATTGTGATAATAAGGTGATGATTCACATTGCAGCTAATCACATATTCCATGAACAAAGCACATAGAGGTAGATTGCCACTTCGTCCGTGATCAAATTAAACAAGGTTTGATCCGAACAAATCATGTCAGTTCACAAGAGAAAATAGCAGACATCTTTACTAAAAATCTTGGAGTTAAACAACATGACTATCTAACATCCAAGTTGGGTCTTCACAATGTTCATAGATCCCAACTTAAGGGGGAGTGTTAGTTGTACATGAAAGCTATTATTTTCTGTCATGACAATTAGAAGACTTCAAATGTAGAGAACATAATGTATCAGTCTAATACAAAATGTAGCAATGTTGTAGCAAAGTTAAAGCTATCTATTTTATACATATAAGTAGTATAAAAGGAAGCATAGTGAGTTAGTTTTTTGTACGATATCTCTTGTTATGTTGAGACTCTGAGTTTAAGTGCTCTCTGATGTTCTTTCCCAATTCTTTTCCTTAGTGTTGTATTATTCTTCCTAATGAATTAGGTCTGGTTGAGAGTGTTAAGTTGTGAATTTGATCAAGATGAAGTGTTCAATTCATGCTGGTTGAAAATTACAGAAAGGCAATAAAGAAGGCCTAATTCGATTAATCACTTGAAACGAATTCCACTTGTTGATCAGTGAGGGAAGAACGCGTCCATGCATACTCCTGCAGAGGCACAGTACTCGTCGAGCGGTCAATCGACACCCAGTGAAGTCCGTCGGAGATGACATAGAGGAAGGTGGACAAGGAACGAAGGAAACATGCAAAAATAAAATCCGAACTCGCACGCTTCGCAGTAATGGGACCTCATTTTATTTGGCCTTTTATTTGATCATAATGGGCCAGTATTGTTATAAGTAGACTAATGGGGCCTTCTTTCATTTGGGCCTCTTATTAGATCACAAAAATATAACAAACTATTTTTTCCTGGTAAAATACATGGAAGTAAAATTTGATTTGATCAAAATTAAAAAAAAATGTATGAATGAAAAATAATTTCTGCTTAAAATAGGGGGGGATTAATTAATTTATTATTTTTCCATTTATCTTCTGATACCAACATTTTATTAAATTAGTAATAATATTAAAATTATATAATAATATAATAGTTCTATATTATTTAATTGTTTTTAAATAAATAGTAAATATAAATGAAGAAATTAAAGATAAAAAATCTGTTAATTCGTTCTCCCTTTAAAATTGACGATATCGAACATGTGCAGCCCATGCCCACATGTACATCTATCCATTTGATGAATTGTTTGGAGCCCATCCGAATTGGATCCCATTTTTAGTTCTCGGGAGGGTGTTGCAAACAACATTGTTTAATTACAAAATCAAATAGAAAAACACTTAGCTTTAGAATTTTGACGTGAGAGTTAATAGTTTCGAAATTAATAAAATTAATTATGTATTCTCCATTTGAACTTAACTTGTAAAATGTTAATAATTATTTACTATCATAAGGTGCTAATAAGTTTGGATATCATACGAAAAAAAATTAAATATAGTTTATAAATTGAAATATAGTTTATAATTGTTTTACTCAATTCTAATTAAACTAAATTATGTTTGCTTATCTGTTGAAAGTTATAAAAATAAGAAGTTAGTCAATTATCGACACTCTTTTTCATTCATCCATGTACATTTTTACTCTTTATGTGCCTTTTGAAAATAAAATAAAATTTTTCTTTGAATACTATATATGTTAATGTGCATATTGTACTATGCATGCATGCACTTAAGGCTTTTGCAAATGGTGAAAAATTGAAACATTATTATAGACTTTAAGAGACTATTTGATTTGGGGATATGAGTTGGGTTAATGCCCTATTCTCATTATTTTACTCAAACAACTATCGTTTAAGCTTGTGGGTTCCACTTGTAACTATTACAAGAACAAGATAAAAAGGTGGGTCACCGTGTTTAATATAATGGCAAGAACAGTGCTGTTCCAGGTAGGTTAAGAAGATGATAACAAATAAGAGAACAAAAAAAATGTTGTAGAATTTTTTTTTATTCAAATGGACCCTAAGGGCATGTTTGGTACCGAAATAAGAGGGGAATAATCTTCTTATTCATGTATTTTCATCCAAACAGCTATAGAACAGTATTATTCTTACCTTTTTCCAAACCACCTTGAAGCCCGTGAAACCACCCGTTTTTGCCCATTAAACAAGAACAATTTGTTCTTGCTAATAGCAAGAACAAATTGCTCTTTCATTTTTTTGCCTTTTCTTAACTTATTTTATTAAATTATTTTATATCCATAATTATAAAGTTAGTTAATTATAATTATTTTTTTATCTTTTTATAATTTTTTCATAAAAGTGTGACATTATAGATGAAAAATAAATAAATATAGTTTCATAAATATTAATAATTAAGTATTTAATTAAATTATTAGGTGATAATAAATTGTTTTAAAAATAGAATGAAGAATCTTAAGTATTCATTGCAAATATTAGTTAATTACTACAATCTTATAATTATTTAGTAGTAATTAATTATTAATTGTTTATAGTTAATGCTAACAACTTTTATCGTTATTTAATTGAATAACAAGAAATATATTAATTAATTATAGTTAATACTATAACATGTTATTCAAAATAGAATGGCAAAAAAGATTAACTAATTTTATTTAATCTTAATTAGAATTAGTGCCAATAGTTTTATCGTTATATAATTAAATAATTAAAATTATATTAATTAATCATAGTTAATATTTACTATAAATCCTTAATTATATTTAATAAACATATATAATAAAATATTAATTTTATTTTTTCTCACTTCAATCAAATATCTGATTTTAATTATTACAATACCAACTAATTCATCCAAACACATCACTAGAACATCTCCACAAGAATAGTTCACTCTTATTCTTTTCAAAGAACAAAAAAGAAATATTCCTCTTAATTCCCATCAACCTTATTCTCCTACCAAACAGGGCCTAAGAGAGAGAAGTTTATATATCTATAACGTAGAGTAGGTGAAGGTTAAAATAAGTATAAACTCAAATTATCTTCATTTCTTGTATTAGACTTTGTAGAAAAAATAATGCGCAAATAAGAGACTTGACATAAATATTTTTTTAAACAAAAAATATATTTATAAAGAACAACAACAGTAATTGACCTTGACTCTTGAACCATTCAAAATACATGTGTACTGGAGAACTATTCATTCTCATGTTTTTTCAAATCAATATTTATTTTTATTATTCATTTTCATGATGTTCAACCTTCACAAAAGGACAAACTTATTTATAATTCATTTCACTTAATTATCCTTAAGTCTTAACATATCGATTTTATTGTACATGTCATCTTGTCATACGATGCTGAGAATATTCATCCATTATTATTTTTCAATAAGTTAATTAACTTGCTGACGGGGGTTTTGATCACATACTAAAATAAGGGCACTTGTAAATTGTTTTAGAATATTGACCATACATTGCCATTTGATCCACCATTATTTCTCATGGAGATTAGAACGTTGACCGGGAAATCAAACAAAATAATATTATCATCAATGTGGTAACTATGTTGACTTTAACAAAGAAGGATATTTATTATGAACAAACACTTTCTTTCATGTGTATACACTTAGATCAAAGTTATTAGCACTACATATGGTAATTGGTCAACATATATAGTTTAATAATATATAAGAGATTAAAAGAATTAGAAACAAACTGTGAAAAGATTACATATAATGGTTGATTTATTGATACTAATCATATTTTATTAATTTTCTTTCGTTGCTATCGTAATCTTTGAGTTTTCGCATCCTTATATATATAAAAAAAATTCTAGCAAATTTTTTTTTATTCTACTATGAAACATGTTCCCGATTGAAGAATTATTACTAGTCCACTCCGATCGATTATGTTTGGTCATATTTTATTAACTTCATCAAAATGCATAACAAGTATGGAAGCTGCACCCATCAATTGGCACGCCCAAAATCGCAAGGCTTCAGCATTTTTTTCCTACGAGTAAAAATAATTGTTTACAGGTGTAAGAAATTACCTATAGAATAGGTCACTTATCAAAGATGCATGTATATGTAATCTGTACAAGATCGAGTGGAGACGATACGTATCTAATGAACTTGATCTACTACTAATTATACTAAGAATCAAACCACATATGTGGCGTCACTCCATGATCAGTCAAGTAGCTCCCCAAGATTTCCTGCGACATGCTTGGAAGAATGATCATCTCCTCCTGCGGACTTGCTTCCATCTTGGTGAAGTGGCCGAGGACGGCCTTCAGGACTGCGTTCTTGTCACAATGACCCGAGCGATCTTGCAGGGCACCTCCTGCAAAGGAAGTAGAGCTCTTCGGCACTGCTGGGAATATTTCTGCAGGTGGAGGTCCTCCAGCTACTGCATCATTTGGTGGGGATGCCAAGTTGTTGGAGAAGCAGGGCACTTGGCCGTAGCACTGCAAGCTCTGGTGTAGTGCCTGGTCAGTGGGCATGAAGGTGTCCATGAGTGGAGGGAGGGAGGAGGAGCCGCCGAGGTCGTAGCAAGGCAGCTCCATTCTTGGCTTGGAGGCTGCAGCCTGGTCTCCTCCTCTACTCTTGTAGAACACCCTGCACAGCACCCAGTCGTCCTGCTCATGCATGCATGGACACAATTAAGTTACGGAGGTTGATTCGAAACTATGATATTGTATGATATTATATTACCTTGAAGGAAAACTTGGTAAGATGAGTGGTGCCTTCCATGCGGAACTCATGCATGACCCAGTCAGTTTTCCTGCCCCTGGGGGCTCTTCCTTGGTAGAACACCAAGGTCTTCCTCATGCCAACGAGCACTCCCCTTCTGTTCACCTGCCGGTCCTTCCCGGTCGCCTTCCAGTAGCCCGACTGCGTCGCCCGATTTGTCCGCTGCCCGGTGGCATACTTCCGATCCCGGAGATTGAAGAAGTACCATTCCTTGCCGCCAACACATGCCATCTCTGCCCCACAAATTGCATCTTAATTAGGCTAGTACATGCTTATAATATTTAGTGCATGCACATGCAGAAATGTATCTTACACACATTTACATAATGTTGTATAGATGCACTTAATGATGCATGTATCAAGCATGCCTTAATCTTAATCAAGGATAATGACCATTTTATATGTGATATTAATGGCTGTTCCTTCATAGTTCACACCTTAACATCAGTTATCTGACCACCAATGGAAATAATTAGTGTTCATCTCTTATTATATGCACTTGTCATGCACGCCCATAATTTTCTTATGTGACCAATAATTCATATATGAAAAGCTTGCAATCTTTCAAAAAACTAAACGATAAGTCCGGCCTAAAAAGATAAAAAAAATCGCATTCACGATTAAAACCTGATCGAAAGTTACTAAGTGTACATCGTGGTTATAAAACCTTTTAGCTGTTTACAACATGTTTGGCCAATTGGGTTACTTAATTATGTTATCACATCTCCATCATATTATTCTCCTTCCTCTCTCATTGCTTCTCCATCATATTATTCTCCTTTCTCTCTCATTGCTTCTATATAATGTAAATATATATAATTGAGCTCGCCATTTACACTCTGCGAAGCAGATGAAAGATAGCAACTCTTTTGCTGGTATTGGCATTATGTGGTAAGAACTGTTGCAATTCTTAGCTTCAGAAAATGATCATAGTATAGTGGTATATATATAATCTCACTAATACCGATTCTTTTCATTTCTCTTAACTTTTTATGTATATAATTAGACCAGTATGCCTTCTTCGCAACAGAAAAAGGAAGGCTGAGAAGATGTTAAATAAAAATTCCTTTGTTCATATTTGTATCTTACTAATATAAGGATATATAACATATCCGTTAATAGGCAAAGTGATGCATGTATATAACCTCTATGGCTTCTATGCATAGCCATATATATGTATCAAATGGTGTGCATATTTAAAAGGAATGGTCCAAGGGAAGTTGGCCTAAAAAGTTGGCAGGTAATCGTCACATATGGAATCAGACATAGAAGAGGCCAAAACTATAGGCCTAGAGAATAATTTTCTGTTGGAATGGAGAAGAGGCCGAAAGGAGGATGAGACGTGCAAAGGTTCCCCTCTTTATAATTTATATAAAGAAAAAAAATAGTATTCATTCCATTATTCGATATATCAGAAACATAAATAAAGTAAGGATGAAAAATTTTGTATCTTGTTTTGATGTTATGATATTGTGATTACAATGCGTACCATATATGTATGGACATATATCCATGCAAGCCCAATACATATTTATCAATCACGTATATGTGCATATAACTATATGAGACCTTGTATATATGAAGATGGAGGAGAGATCGATAATAAAAGGAACATAATTACTACAAGATCGATGCATCAACGGATGAAAAGGAGGCCTAAGAAAATTTAAGTAGACGAAGGTTATACAAACAGAAAAAAAAGGTTATACAAACAGAAAATTCATCTTTGCCTCTTCGATCGATTCATTTCTTACATATATCACGTTAATTATCAGAAAAAAAGGTTAAACAGACAGTTTTAATATTATACATATATATATATATATATATATATATATAT
>LTAE01009996.1:0-17574 GCA_001647135.1 Pontederia paniculata
TATATATATATATATATATATGTCTATTGAACATATATCGTGAATTTTTTTAAAAAAAGGACATGTCATTAATTATTAGTAAAGATTCATAGGTCATATGAGATGTTTAATTATGTCATTTGTGACTTAAGGTATTGTAATACAACATATTTAATGAAATTCTTATTATCATGTATTTCTCTTTTATTTGGTATGCATGCTTTATGAGAATGACGCATTTTATTAGAAGGTCTAGAATAAGCATTTGATTTATTCATATAAAATATTAATTATCATATTTGAGAATTTAAAATAATTAAAATTATATCGTAATACATGGATGTACTACTTATTCGATAAAGGACCTATTGTCATGATTCATATAATTTATTTTATTTTGTGTAAAGTATATATTCATAGTATATAAAATTAATTATACTAAATAATTTGACCAAGTGAGAGAATGTTGGTATTTACTAAATATATATATATACATATATATATTCATATGATCAAAATTTATTATATTTATTAAACTATTTATGTGATATTAAGTAGTTCTTATAACTTCTAAATTAATAATTACATTAACTACATAAGTAACTTCTTTAATGAGAGGAAATCTATAAATAATTTTAAAGGACTAAGTCCCTAGTTCAAGCCAACACTCACAAATTTTTATCATATTGTGTGACCTATGAATTATTTTTTTTTACTATGAACACATTATGTGTTTAGTCTATGGTTAAAAGCTTAAGTGTCTATCCTATTTATTTGTTTTCTCTTATATTACAAAATTTTATGTATGTTTATTCTAACATGTTGATCTATCAAAGTTGTTCAAGCATTAGGGAATTAGGGTGGAACAACAAGCATTTTTTTATATAAGTAAACTCATATTCGAATTTGTAAAAACAAATTCGTTCGAAGTTTTACTAGTCAGAGTTTGTGATTTGAAACAATAAATATTAGTGTAGACATAATTGAATATTGTAATAGCAATATAAAAGTTTTACTAGTGTGCATTTACATAAGTTTGATATTTTTTTTTAAGTTTTGGTTTCTCTACTCTTTTTCTAACACTATCATAGAAAATCGAAGGTTTTCACTAAATAGTGTTAGTTCAAGCGATTGAGTGGGCTCTCGTGAGTGAGTGATTGATTGCAAGAAGCCCACAATTTTTAGTGGTGAAAGCCTAATTTATTGCATGGGTCCAAAATACTTGTACACATTATTGAATGACATGTACTATTGTAAAAATATGTGTGTACCTGGCGATTAACAAATGAATTGATTTCTTAACCACAGCGTACATGTATTTCGCATCTACTAGACTTACAAGCTAAAAGTGAGTTCACACGTGATTATATCGTTTGCATATAGATGCATATTACTGAAGTTCATGTAATAGAAAAAAAAAAACGCTAATCAATTTAGTTTATATGTGAAAATTTTGATCAATCCAAATGTGACACATATACAGTGATCCATATACGAGCAATGTATGGGTACGTAGTAAATTGCATATACCTCTATATGTTTGTGCACCACGTATGTACATGCATTAACAAACGTATATATATACATTTGTCGCGATCAATATATCATCAATCTCTTCTACCTCTTGAACCTGAAATTTTGGTCATGCCTGGACAGTAAATTGTAGTTTGACATATGATCATTAATCAATGCTCCGAGATAAATGCATTCGTGCATGGCCACGCTGCACAGCTGTAGCCACAAGCTTCATGTGCCTGATTTAACTGGTTACTGGACAGTGACACTAATTAAGCTCATCCGGAAACTGTATATATGTTCGTCTCACGAGGTTGTTAATTACCAGGTACTGCATTTATATGATATATCGAGACGTTTAAGCGAACTTATTTGAAATTTGGTGCAGATCCAAAGAAGTTATATATGATATATGTATGTATGTACATGCATGCAGCGCAATTGACAAGAAGAGCTAGTAGGCATCATGATCCACGGTGCTGAGCCTTCATTTATGAGCTTTGATACGCCATTATCACTTGAATTCTTTGATTTAAACTATTCAGGGTGGGTGTCGTATAATGACCTTTTATTTTCCAAATTAAGATGGAATGGATACATGGTGAGGACTCCACCAGTTTAGGCCATCAATTTCGCAACAGTAACAAAATAATTGTAAATAAATAAATGAGATATAGAGTAAAGATTAAATTGTGTATCCTGTGTGTCAGTGTCGTGACCTAAAAAATTATGATGTCGTCTTTAACATGGCATTCCAATGGCTTAAAACAATCGGAACAACCATTTTTTTATTTTTTTAATATTTTTTAAATCCCAATTTTTTATAATAAACTTTATATCAATACTATAGTATTTAATATAATTATATCATAAATTTGTAAATTAGTAACTAAATAGTATATTATGTTAATAATTAGTAAATATAAGAATATGTTTCTTAGAAAATATAAAAAAGTATTATATATTTTAGATTTCAAAATTATGTTGAAGGGAGGATTTGAAATCGTGTTAAGAAAGGAAGGGTAGAGTTTAACTACCAAAAGAAGTCATGTAGTCTTTGTCTAATAAGAAACCCTATATTATATTACTGTCACTTGAATGCATTCATGAAGAAGACAGCAAAATTGTCTGGCAATACCACGTACGAAGAACAAGTTCAAGAATCAGTCTACATATAAATACACAATTCATGTTCGCATGTATAATGGTATATTAATTTTGTGCGCTGATCCCCTAGAGAGAGAGAGAGAGAGAGGAGCCATTTATCTGAATGAAAAATATCAACTGTTCGCTTACACAATTATCCAAAGAGTATGTAATCATATATTGAATCTTAGATCAAGCCGAAAACTTATTGGCATCTCAAATTCAGTAAGATGCTTCACAGTTAAATATGTTCTTGCATTAACTCCCAGAGCTTTCCATTTCAAAAATATTCCTATAATCGAATTCAAATTTAAATTTCCTCAGATTTTATCTCCTCATATTTTATCTCCTCAAATATATCTTCATAACTAAGAAATATAAATCAGAATTCTAGTTATTTCCCAATTAATTTAAATTTGAAAATTCATTGATTGCTCAATAAACCTGAATTCTTAGATTATAAATACACCCCAAGGGATTTGAGCCACATATTTTTATTCTGAAAATTATGGTCGGCCCTAGGTAAGAGGATTCTTCCCCTCCCCATGTTTATTCTTTCTCTCATCCCATAGATTTTATTCGGTCTAGGAGAAGAAGACCCTCGATCTCAACAAGAGAGATGCCGGAGAGGACGTTTTCGAAAGATTAGGACAAACCCCGACGAACCCGAAGGTATCTTCCCTGGCGAATTCCTAGTACATAAAATATAGTAGTTTAGATCTGCATGTGTTGGATTTGTCTCTATTTGTTCGATCTCGAATTCGGTTCTATTAGATCTGCATGCGTTGAATTTATCTCTGTTTGTATGATCTCGAATTCGATTCTATGTCACGGGCCGCATCGATTCGGCACGGACCGCAACAAGCGGACAGCCAGATCGGGTGGGCAACCCATCATGCGTGGTGTGGGCATCCGAACACGCCAGGCGGCGTAGTGCGGGCGTCCGAGCACCCAGATGATGCGGTGCAGACGACCGACGTATTCCAGATAGCGCAGTGCGGGCGACCGAAGTATTTCAGATAGCGCAGTGCGGGCGTCCAAGTACCCCAGATGATGCGGTGCGGACGGTCGATGTACACCAGATGATGCAGTGCGGGCGTCCGACATTCCAGATGATGTGGTGCGGGCGTCCGACATTCCAGACGATATTGTGTGGGCGTCCGAACATTGCAGGCGAGGCGGTGCGGGCGACCGAGCATCCTAGATGACACGGTGAGGCAACCGATGTACTCTAGACGATGCAGAGCGGGCGACCGAACACTCCAGGCAATGCGGAGCGGGTGACCGAACAGGCCAAGCGGTGCAGAGTGGGCGATCGAACAGGCCAGGCAGTGCAGGGCGACCGAACAGGCAGGCAGTGTGGTATGCAACAAAGAGCACGATACTCTATCGGTCACGGGCCGTATCCTGACCACACGGCCCGGGGTCCATACTCAATGACACAATGGAATCCTTGATTTAATACTTAAGGAACTTGTTGTGGTAAGGGTGCAAGATTAATAACCTAAATAGGACGCCGACCATTGTTTAGGAGTCGCCAGAGTTAATATATAGGGCGGGTAGCGTGGCTCCTACATGGTTCCTGTTGTTCAGCCTGCTCCCGTTGTTCAACGAAGAAGATTCACGTGCATCCTCCCCTTTTGGGAATTGGCCGTGGTAGTGCACCACCACTGGCGGTCGGCGTACCTGGAAGACTCACGAGCGATTAATTAATTTACCTCAAAGTCACCTAAACATATTAATGGGATAAGATCCAAGATTGTTAAAGAAATTCATATTAAAATACTTACACTAATGCAGGGTTTCATGTATCTTGTTTATGTCCTGATGTTGTTCCAGGATATGTTGATCCCTATCTATGTTCTGATGTTGTTCCAGAATATATAACCCTGATGTTGTTCCAGGATATGTTGATCCTATCTATGTTCTGATGTTGTTCCAGAACATTATATATAATCCTGATGCTGTTCCAGGATATGTTGATCCTATCTATGTTCTGATGTTGTTCCAGAACATAATATATAATTCTGATGCTGTTTCAGGATATTGTCATTTCCCTGAGGCTGTTCCAGGGTAATTTTATTTCTGAATAATGATAACTTTATCTGATGTTGTTCCAGGATAGAAGGTAAGTATGACCCCTGATACTGTTCCAGGAGAGTATGACCTTGACCTTACATTTAGAGCAGGCTTAGAGTATGATATACACTGTTATGACTATTGATCTGAGTAGAAAGGCCTGAATAAATTCCATATTCATGTTCATATCTAATTGCTTATTTTATGTACTTGTTGCCTTACATACTGAGCGTTTTATGCTCATGGGATATTGTTTCTCCTGTGTTGAATCCCACAAGTAACTAGACTGTGGTGGATTGATGTTGCTGGTGGTGTGTGCGACAGCTGATGCTCGTGGTGGATACTATCTGCACATGGATGGGCCTTTGAGTCTTCTTTATCATTTGTCTCTTCATTTTATAGTTATTGAGTTGTATGGCTATCAGCAAGGATGTTAAACTCCTTGTTGTTGAGAGACATGTAGACTCTTATTCTGTTTATTTTTCCGCATATTATCCATTGGACCCTTCAGTCATCCCAGCTTTGTTTCTTTTCTCTATATTATTTCAAAAATTTTGTTGACTAGTCAAAGGGTCAGAGCATAGTCAGTCAAAGTAGCATCCCCAAGTCCACATCTTGTCCACGTGGCGGGTGTTGATTTGGGGGCGTTATATTAACGGTTTCGCAGTTTTCAGGAAAATTTCTAAGGGAGTTTCTAGCTATTAACTTCATAGAATTTAGGGTCTGAAGATCAGTCATTATAATTCTTTATATAATTTTCTCATTATATAATATTTTTATCTATCGCTGCTTAAGCTGGAGGACAGTTAAAAATAAACCTTATAAATCATGCATAATCTTTTTAATCTCTCTCCTCTAATATCCACGACACTTTTAGTTTTATATCTTAAACACATGAATTTTGTCTCAGCGTCATATTTCCTTTCCATATTTTCATCACTCAGCACAAAATGACCCCATTCTAGCTACCTGCATGAAAAAAAACAGTAAGTACATTAGAGAGTAAATATCAGATATTACTCACGTTATATGGCGCATAATTATAGATGGATAACTGTTCCTTTCAGCTATAAACTCCAATCACTTAACGTGCATATATGTTTTTTTTTTCCTTGTTAAACCATCAATACAGTCCTTTCAATTGATAGCTACATATGACTAATTAAGATTTCGTATTATAAGCTCAATTATAAGATGATGAATATATACAATCAATATCAACTGCCAGTCCATCAACCGCCGAAAGTGCAATAATGGGTGAACAGAATGCTTGCATTGTGTGCTTAGTTAACAAATCATCAGAAAAATTCCCATTGTTAACATACACTGTGGAACTTTTTAGACAGGTACATGAACTCCAATTAAGATAGAAACATTGTACATAATTAGGAAAAATATGGTATAGCGCAAAGGATGCGTAATAGACCCCCGTGTAATAAGATCTTAATTTTAGGACTTACATCCCATTTACAGTTTTTATACATCGCATTGTTATCTGAGATTCCAAATTCAGATATAAGAGCCATTTTGTTCGCATAAAGTTATAAACATAAGAGTTAGATGGATCTAGTTGAATAAAGGAAAAACTAAATATATCATGCACCACTTTATTAACATGATATCAAATATATTTTTAATTATCTGATTTAAATTTATAGTTATGATCTATTATCAAAGTTATTGATATAAAGAATTGTCGTCCATAGATATATGTATGATTTATATATGGATAATTTTAATAATGAATCACAATTATAGATTTAAAACTTGATGACTAAAAACATGATTAATACAATATCAATAAAATGATATTTGACATGCTCTATATACACTAAATAAGTACTGAAAATTAAAAAAGAATAGATGAAGTAAAGATATCACAAGCACGCATGCATAGAAAGATCATGAGAACTCAACAAGTACGTATGAGGCGCATGTAACTTTGCATGCAAGTTAATTTTACATATGTTAACATATGTATATATATATATAGATATATATATATATATATATTGATTGTGGAGACGGGTACTTAGCGTGTGTTCATATATTCTACATGTCAATGTGCTCATAAAAGAATGATATCTCGTACGTACGTACTCTACAATCAATAAGACCACACGTATATGATTAAATATGATCCACAGCATCTTTGTACTTGAACATGTACAGGGAGGGGAAGATCTACAAAACTGGCTCTTGCAAAGACTAATACAGTATGTTGTTAATTTTCTCAATCACCAACGTGTATTGGCAGCTAACATAGCCATGTACATGTAATTATTTGGTCCCCATTATCTATACGTCAGCAGAGGGATCATGCAGGAAATCACAAAAAAAAGAAACTAACTTTGCTTGCTAGGTTTAACGTGATGATGATGAACTGATAGTTTTACTACATTTTTCCTTTTTTTTTTCTTTTGGTGACAAAAGTTAGCTGATGATTCCTGTGACCAACAAAAGAGAAAGGAGGAGAAAACAAGGCTGACTTTGGGAGAGAGAAAGATGATGGGGTGAGTCAGCGTAGCGAGAGGGGTAGATGTGAGAGTGAGAGAGAGAGAGAGAGAGAGAGAGAGAGAGAGAGAGAGAGAAAGAGAGAGATCATTTCAGCTCACTATATAAGCAATCGACATAGCCTTGTTCAGGAGACCTGTGATCCGAAGGGAACCTGGGAAAAGGAAGGGAGGGAGAGAGAGAGAGAGAAAGAGGTGGTGTTATATATTTGAAGGAATTTTGTTGGTTGATTGGCCTGCTAGCAAAATATGGGGAGGCCGCCATGCTGTGACAAGGTTGGCATCAAGAAAGGGCCCTGGACGCCTGAGGAGGACATCATCTTGGTCTCCTACATCCAAGAACATGGCCCTGGAAACTGGAGATCAGTCCCTACAAATACTGGTAATAATTATAAAACTCTTCTTCTTGTAATTCTTAGAAGCCAATCTACTAGTCTTTTTTACTGTATTTTCTGCATCAACATCTTATAAGATGCATGCATGTCCTATTGCAAAATCTCACATGCATTTTTTATGTTTCCTTTTCCTGGCATATCTGAATTATCAGCAATTCCTTCAAAATGGCAGGTCTGATGAGGTGCAGCAAGAGCTGCAGACTGAGATGGACCAATTATCTCAGACCTGGCATCAAGCGTGGGAACTTCACCCCCCATGAAGAAGGGATGATCATCCATCTCCAGTCCTTGCTGGGCAACAGGTACCTCTTCCAAGAACATGTATAAAAGATAAGCAACTTATATCATATAATTTTCTGTTGAATTACTTGTTATTATGCTTAAAAACCTTTGGAATATATATATATATATATATATATATATATATATATATATGTCAGATGGGCAGCAATAGCATCTTATCTTCCCCAGAGAACAGACAATGACATCAAGAACTATTGGAACACTTACCTGAAGAAGAAGATAAAGAAGTTTCAGACAGCAATTGATAGCTACGTGATGAACCCTGATGCCTCCAGCTCAAGTGCGTGCCAGGATCCGGCCTCCATGTCCAAGGATTACGGCGGCTTGGAGTTTGCAGTAAACCAAGATGTCACCACCCTCAGCCCCTCGCCACTGCCCACGCTCTACCAGTCACCCCCTTGCGACTATGCCTCCAGCGCAGAGAACATCTCCAGGCTCCTCGAGGGGTGGATGCGGTCCTCGCCGAAGGCCGACCACGATAAGCCACAGGAGAGCACCAACTTCGACGGCGGCGGCGGCGACAACAGTAACCTTAACTGCGTTCCCATGACTCATGAAGACCTGGACTCGCTGCTGGCGTACGGCGACATGGGCGTCACTGCATGGGAGAAAGCAGCAATGGAGGCTTCGTCGACGTCGTCCTTCCAGGAGCGTCTTCATCTGTCGCAGGACGATGCTGAGGCCAAGACTATCAAGGTGGAGAGCAACCAGCCTCAGCTGACATTGCTGGAGAAGTGGCTGTTTGAGGAGGCCGCAGGGGCGCAGGTCGACTCGCTTATGGAGCTCCCTTCTGGTCCTTACGCCTACGGCGGCGCCGCCAACCCAATGTTCTGAGCTCTGTCATCTTTTGCTCCTTGCAAATGTCATACATATGTGTCAATGCGAGGAGCATTAAGGACGTGTTATTATTCGTCGGATGGTGTTGGCGGGTTACAATAATAAAATACAAGAATAAAGCTCTGGAGCAGTAGATATGTGAGCTCTTTGCCAAGTGCTTCATTAGAGCAAAAAAAATTTTACGAGGAGTTCTACATGTAATGCCTTTCTTATTAGACTACCGTGTGCAGTCCTAAATCTGAATGTTCTTCAAGGTTTTGTTGTTTTAATATGAGTATAGTCTGGTCGTATATAAATTGTAGAATTTCTAACTTGTCTCTTGCAAGCTTACTTTATAATTATTTAAGGAAAAAATTGAATATGCAATCCAAAAATGAGCATCAAATTAAAAAATAAAATCTAAATAAATATATATATATATATATATTAAGAATTACAATATGAATATGTAATTAACATTGTTAAATAAGCTGCACACTCTCGTTTCCCTTAAAATATTATACTTATCTCTATCATTCGCATGGTATATCTAATTTTCAGGACTAAAGATTTTGAAAAACACACACACACACGTAAATATATATATATATATATATATATATATATATATATATTTATATTGTTATACTCATTAACCTCATTAGAAGAAAATTAAACAATTTCAAATTTTGGGATTTTGAATTTTACGGAATGAGATCTCAGCAGCACATATATATTTGTGCAATTCCAACCATAAGAGAATATCTGAAGTGTATATATTGTTATGCTCATTAACCTCATTAGAAGAAAATTAAACAATTTCAAATTTTGGGATTTTGAATTTTACGGAATGAGATCTCAGCAGCACATATATATATTTGTGCAATTCCAACCATGAGAATATCTGAAGTGTACTGGAGGCATTCTCAGGAGAACTTGTTTTGTCAATTATAGAAAATGAATATTAAGAAAAATGAATAATAACAAAATGTGCTGATTCATCTCTAAAATGATGGGCAATCACAATGAAAGATTAATAAAATTTTATGGGCGTTTATTTGCTTCGCGCCTTTTACTTATTTTCGGTAGGGACGGACAGCTTAATATTTTACAAATCAAGTATTAGTATCTTAAAAAGTCGATTACTCTCAAACAATAAATAAAGCATTTGCATGCAGCCAATATTACTTTCATAACTTTGAGAAGCATCCTTCTCACCACAATGACGGATTTTAAATTTTAATTATTTTTTAGCCCGGAATTCAAATTCATCAACCAATTGTAAAATAAAAGTTATTCATAACTTTTTCTTTTTTTTCCTCTTTTATGTTACTAATCTATTAGGACGCATGAGTACGTTAATGAATGCGAGTTACTTTGCCTTCTACCTTTACGGCTGGGTTCTGCGATGTCTGTCGCTCATTTGATTCTGCATGGGACTTTTTCCTCGTCATGACAAACACAACAAAAATCATGAGTAACGGTGGTCCAAACATATAGCTAGCTTGTCATCACATGCCTTCTCTCTCTCTCTCTCTCTCTCTCTCTCTCTCTCTCTCTCTCTCTCTCTCTCTTTTCCTTGCTAGTTTTCTTTTTCTGCAGTGCTTTCAGTTTAATTTCGTGAGGGGTGTCGTTTTGCTTCTGCTGCAGGCNTCTCTCTCTCTCTCTCTCTCTCTCTCTCTCTCTCTCTCCTGATTCTTATTTCTTCTGAAATTGTGAACGCTCAGGTCACTTGTTGAGATACCAAGTTGCTGTGCAGATTGTTGATCCAAACCATAGCAGTCGATAATTAAGTTAAGAAAAATATCATAAATAACAAAAATAAAGAGCCATACACTTTAATTAATTGAGATAAAGAAAGCCTTGACATGACAAGATGAGGGCTTCTTGGACCACTTCAGAAAAGAAGGGAGGGGGATGAAGAAAGATGTGGCTCTCGCAAGGTTCAGTTCAGCAATAAAATGAGAGCTTACACTCCTCAAAGGGAGAAAAAAGGAAAGAAAAACAGCTAAAAGTTGGAAGGTTAAGGAGAAAAGAAAGGAGGAACTCACAAGTCAGTGCCACGTCCAAACGATTCGAGGTACAGGATCAGGATACAAAGCATATTGATTATTGATCAAAAGAGCTAGTTAACCACAACAATTAAAAATGTTCTTAGAGAGTACGAGAATTGGTTTAGGTGGCAAGATATCTATTCCTATGCATAATTGAGTATCAATCATGGTAGCTAAACTTGCAATTCGGAACGAACAAAATTAGTCAGATCTATTCCTATGCAAAATTGAGTCTCGACCATCATAGCTAAGTGTGAAATCAGGAACGGAGATGATACTTTCCTACTCTTGAGTGGCAACCGAAATAAATATAATTAGAGACCAATGGAATAAGAGAAAGCAATGAGATCAATTTCTTTGATAATATTATTATTGAGAGAGTATCATTTTTCTTATCTCAAACTGAATAAATAAAATACAATGTCATTGGTTTTTTTGTTCGGGAAAAAGGTCTATGAATTCTTCAAAACACAGAAGTTTATAAGTATCCTGATAAAAAAAATAACAAACAAATTCAAAAGTAGGACATGCAACCTTGCGGGCATATTCATTTACCTGCACACCTTTATTAATCAATATCACTAATATCAAACTTCATAGTCGCCGGAAACAAAGGTGGCAATTGGCATTAAATCATAACATCAGATGTGGCATCTAGATATCAAGAATAAATAGACATCAAGGCCGAAAGATGAAACGAAATTAATGTAGTCACTCTAAATCAGCAACATGGACAACTCAATGGAAATTTATCCAACCCTTCAAGCCATCGCCCTTCAAAAAGGTTATATGTTAAGCTCATTCTTCAATTAAATCTTGTGTCCTTCCATCACTATGTAAACAGGCATCTAGAAGCATAATAAAGGCTAAGAACATGAACGTGATGTACGAAGACTAAGACTAACAATAATTATTCAGAAGAAATGTTTGATTGGCACGCCATCATGCAGTGCAAGCCAAACCCTCAAATATGCAGTCAAAATGTCCCTTTTGGAAAAAAAATAAAGTTGAAGTGTCAGCTTTGCCTATTAAACATTTTTGCCATGCAAGTCTGAAACACTAAATTTTCACTGACATATCTCATATGTAATTAGCTA
This sequence comes from Pontederia paniculata, assembly GCA_001647135.1. Lineage (NCBI taxonomy): Eukaryota > Viridiplantae > Streptophyta > Magnoliopsida > Commelinales > Pontederiaceae > Pontederia > Pontederia paniculata. The sequence goes on from LTAE01009996.1 coordinate 11,898, forward strand.
ACTTTCCTATAGAAGAAACACATTACATTACTAAAATGTCACCAAAATCTTCTCAAAAATAATCTGTAAACACTGGACCAATAAGAATTTTAGCTATGATGGCTAGGATTTATGAAGTTTAGCTGATAACAGCAATGCACTTGAAAAATAAGTTGATAGTTGATAAACTCGAACATGATTACAAACTTGAAAAATGCAGTAACTCTGTTGTGACACTCCATTGCTAGTTTTACTACAGTGTTGGAGTATGAACCAACGTGTGTGGACCAAGCCTATAAAACTCGAGCAGGTGGTGGAATTTATTTTTGCGCTATCAAGTTGGAGGAAAATAGTGACAGCTTGCAATCGGAAGTCAAGAATGGGATCTGAATTTTCTTAGAATTGGAACTGCATGTCCTTTGTGTAACCAAGATCATCCAGATGTGCAGCCATAGCCTTGTTCATGGGAGGTGGGCCACATCTCAGAATCTGTCAATCATCAAACAGAGCTTTAGAAAATGCAACCATAGAAGTTGATGTGAACAATGCGATTTTGGATGCTGACCTGGATATCAGATGCTGGTGGAGGGCAATGATCTTGAATCATTTCCTTTGATACATATCCAACTCCACCATTCCAAGATTCTGGGGGCTGCAAAAGATGAGCACATGGAGTCCTATGTTAGGAGCTGTTGGAAAATATAAAAGGGAGAGGAGAGAACGCTGATGATATATTGAGAAAGAAGCAAATGACTACTTGAAGCAATACATGATCATAAATTCTACATTGGCAGATTATGAGTATGCGGAATTCACCAAGGAGAGGAATATAAAACAGAGATCAATTTGATGAAGGATATCAAACCTGATTAAGTACATAGTATATTTTAAAACGATCTGGATATGTTGTAGCTAAGCTGTCCAGCTCTTCCTGCATGAAGTACATAATCATCAAACAATGGAAGACAAGAGAAATAGCTTTCTAGACAAATAATAAGGTTGCAAGACAAGTGTCATTAAACAACTTTTTTTTTTAATAGCTACAAAAGGCTTCAAATATATATTCAAATTAATCAAGTGATACCTTCAAAAGGATGTCATCATAAGTGACATTAGCATAGATAAGATGGACCTTTGTTTTGTCCTTCGGGTTCTCCAGTATAGCCCTTGCAACCTAAAGATCAAGAGGTACATATCATGATCTATAAAATTTCAACAAAGGCACAACTACATAATCAAAGTATCAAACTTTACTTGAAACATTGGGGTTATGCCAGATCCTCCAGCTAGCATTCCAAAAGCTCTGACTTGACCGACCTCGTACCTAAAGCGTCCCTGAAAGCATCCAAAATATAGAGTTATATGAACTAAAGGCTGCCTTGAAAAACCAAACGCCATACACAGATCAACATGGATACCATACTATGAAAATGAGCCAAATACTGAATCTTGCAGAATTACACAGTTCCCAATTCTTTTCTGAGAGAACACATCTCCCAAATTATGTTGCCAAACTCTTAGAATTCAATGTTGTAGTTCTTGATACTGCCTTGAAAAAATGTCCTCTCATATTTCTTGATACTTAATTTCGTAGCAAGGGCTTGATGTTCTTATATTCTAGTGGAAGCCTATCAACCTTATAGTCAAACTATACAGACAAAGTGAAGAGGGATACAAAAAAGCAGTCAACACTATGACTTATGAGCAAGAATACAGCGTTCAGGATAGCAATCACATCAGTCAGAATTTATCTTGATGGTGGTAGGAGGACATATGGCCTCATTAGGCAATAGGCATCGCGGATGATTACAGGAAATGTTCATTTCACCTATGCTCAAGAAATTACAATGGAGCTGATGACTACACTACACTGTTTGTGATTCTTTTGTAGTCCAAGAAAGAAAGTCTGGCTGAATATTCGTTTGCTAAAAACACTCTTCATAGAGGCCTACTACAACAACAACAACAACAAAGCCTTATCCTACTAGGTGGGGTCGGCTACATGGATCATACGACGCCATTGCGCTCTATCAATAACAGCGCGTTACTTACAGATAACGACCTAGCATTCGCATAATATATTCGTTGATTCATGTTCATGAGATTCGACAAGGTTTTATGTTGGTTGTCGAGACCTAACACAACCCTCCTCCTTTATCCGGGCTTGGTACCGGCTATAAACATAGGCGGAGTTTCATAGAGGCCTACTAAAAAGAAACATACAGTGTACATCAATCATAAGAACACATAAACAATGGCTCTAAAAGATTAAATACTTATTTGAACTGAAAAAAAAATATATTTTTTGAGGAAAAAAAAGGATAAATATATTGTTTATAAAAACTTGCAACTTGAATGGAGTTCACCTAATGTCTCAGAGAGTCAGAGACATAAACTTAATGTTCATAGATGGAAATGAACCAACATAATATTTAGCAGGTCTGGGATGAATGATGATGACATTGATATTAAATAAAGAATCAACAGCAATTAGAAAATATAAGCTACCCAATTATTGGTGGTTTAAAAATTGAAAGACAGCTTTTAAAAGAAACAATTGAAAGACAGTGAAAAATGAATTATTACAACCAAGCTGCTCAATTATTAATTAGTTTGAAAAAGGAATGCTAATAGAAAAAGAGAGGCGAAAAAAAATTATAACCTCAAGAATTCCAATCACTCATCCTTTAATGAACAACTATTGATGCAACACTAGCTTAAATCAAATATATGAATAACGTGCGGGTACACGAATAGAGCACTTCCTAACCTTCAGAAATGAGGACATTACCACTTGTGTCAAAAGTATGTTACAAGAAACTCTAACAAATTAGCTTTTACCAAATTGAAGCTATAAATCTTTGGATTATGTTCCAGGTCAAAAGGGAAACCTTCTTCAAATTGCCAAAAGCTAAATTATACGAACAATTTCAGAAACAAAAAATCTTAACTAGAACTCTTTGTAGTTTGTACCCTTGTCTATTCCATTGTGCTAGACTTCAAAATAGAAATATTGTATTTTACATGAATCTGTATTAACTGCAAAAAAGAAAGCAAGAATAATACCTTAGGTCCCTTCACAGACAAGTAGTCTCCAACTTGCATTTCACGGAAATGATGAGACATTCTCCCTTGAGGATACATCTAAGAAGCAAAAAACAGGATTTACTGATAGAAGAATGTGTTAAATGAACATAGTCCCATAGTGATTCTCCTAACATCGAGGCTAAACTTTAAAGAGTTTAAAACAGCAGAATCAGAAACTGATGTCTCACTGAACGAATAGTTTTCCTCGACAATTCATTTGACAAGCATACCTTAATAACAAGTTCAAAATAGCCTAGATCAGTGTCCAATGTAGTCGGAGTATATGGTTTAATAACCTCTTCGCCAAGACTATCTTTTCCCCTAATAGGAGGAACAACAAAAGCTAATTTGTGATGGCAATAGTATTATTTCAAGAAGCGATAAATTAACCAAAGAAAGCAACCTGCAACTCATATGTTGACCGATGGGAAGACCAAGGGCAGAAGTAGGGGAAGGAAGAGCAAAGCGAAACTTTGCAACATTGTGGCTCAGCTGCTTCTTTTCAACTAGTTTAAACTCCCTAAAGTTCTCAGGGTCCAAGGAATCTGTGAAGATAAAACAAAGTTGTTAATTTTGACGTGCTCATTTACCAACTAATGCAACCATTGATCCAATCGCCTTCTCATCAACAAATGTCTACTTAAATGAAACTCATATATGCAAATAACCCAACTCAAATATTATCAGCTAACAGTATAACATGCATAGGAACTGCACAATCCAAAACGAATCATCCTAAATCATCTGCAATGGATGCAATCTAGAAATCACAAATAAAATGAAAAAGAGGATTGTCCTATCGCATTCAAGTCAATAGACAGCTAGAACAAGCAGGCTACAAGTTTTATGAACAGACAATCCATTGACCTCCAAAACATCATATACAAATCAGAATTGATCCGCTATGGACTTGAGAAGATTAGAATCGTTCACATGTCGTATTGGCCATGAAAAATAATCAGAACCACTTGTCAATGGGGACTTCCGATCACATGAAACTCAATGGTACCTGAACATCCAAAGTTACGACCTTTACCAACAAAACCAATTAATAACGTTACGTTTCTCCACAAAACAACATCAAATGTCAAATTTATGCATAAAAGATTTCATCTTTTGGGAGAAAGCGATCGCAAGCCTTAAACGCAGAAAAGAAGCGATTGGGGAAAAGGTCATTAAAGCAATCGCTCACTTAAATACAGATCAAAGATCCCAAGGCGTAAGCGAGAAGGGTTCGCCACACTAATCCAGGGCCAGAGATCAGAACATACAACGTAAATGAAGATCTCACCTTTGGGTTTCTTGGTGCGGTAAAAGTAGGCGGCGCCGGCGGCAATGGCAACCATAGCGACGGCGATTCCGACGGTCTCTACACGGTGGGAGGCGAGGAACTCCATCGATTGACAAAAAAGGCGACACCTTTGGCCTTCAGTTCGCTCTGTTGGGTTCTTGTTCTCCGTGTTCTCTTCTTTTTAGTGGTAGTGTTCTCTATTTTTTTTTGTTTCTTTTTAATTCTCCTCCAATTAGAGGATCGCTTCGTGGGAGGACTTTTTTTATATTCTTTCGAATTTTTTTTCAAAACCTGCTCCTTTTCGTAATTTTTTGGGTAAAAACTATTTCATTTTTCATAAAAAAACATTTCTGTTCTTTTTATTTATTTTTATGTAAAATTAATTTGAAAAAACCTAAATTATATTAATGCTCGAGACTCGAGATAATCGAATATTTCCAAAAGCCGAATTCATTTCATTCGTGTTTAATTGAATTAACCGAACGTAGAGAAGATATCAGAATGTCAATTTTTACGAAAAAAATATATTATTACAATATAGTTAAATATTAATGGTCTCAACTCAAGTTAAATCAAACTCGTTAAAAAAATCCGACCAACTGCAATAATTATTCGACCCCAAATAATTGAAAAGCTCGATTAGATATTATAGTATTTTTGTAATAAATCAAAATCGATCTGCTCGAATTAAGACCTACTCAAAACAAATCGTAGGAACATCGAGCGGTCCGTTTTTATTTATAATATTATAAAATATGTTATTGGTTCGTAAGTCTATTTTTATGGAACTCTTATCTGAAATGTTTAAAGTTTGACGATAAGTTTTGTGTTTAAATTATAATATTAAGTACATTTATATTAAAACAATTTTTTTGTTATGTAGCCTTTAAAATATTATTAGCATGATGCTTCACGAATATTTATAAAAATATTACTTTTTTAAAAATTATTAAAATTATAAAGTTGTATTTCTACCGTTTAAAAAATGAAAATGAACTTCAAAAAGTAAATATGTTTGTATTGTGTGCAAAGTACTTGTCTAACATTAATACACTATTATGATACTCGGTGACATTAATTTTTTTCTCAAACATCTTTATTTTATTATAATATAATAAATATTTATCTTATAAAAATATTATACGAGCACATTTGGTTTTAGTATCTTTTAAGCATATCATATTTTTATTATCATAAATATATATAGTTTTTTAAATATCCAAAACTCATTTTATTTGGACTTTTCACATGCTTCCTAAGAGAACGCAACTTACATTTTCGACTTATCATTATGACTGTTAAATATAAAATTTGAAATAT
>LTAE01009997.1:0-17573 GCA_001647135.1 Pontederia paniculata
TATAGAATAATTACTCAATTAATTTGCTGAAAAATAGAACAAAACTAAGATGGCAATTCAGAGTAATTAATTATAACTACAATTATTTTAAGTAATAATAGACAATTATTATCTAAAATAAATTTAAAATTAAATGGTAAAGGAAATTTATGCTAATTTTGGGCTTAACCGGGAAAAATAAATGGGCCTGCCTGGTTAGAGCCCAATACAAATAGGTTTAAAATAATATAATAAAATGAACGGACATGATTAAAATAAATAGTTTAATCCTACGGTTCAGATGTATCAAGAATTATAACGGTTTAGATTAAAAAATGATAAAGATCTACGGTCCAGATCAAAACAATAATATAATGAATCAACAGTTGAAATTAAAATAAAAATATCAGATGTTGATCCTACGGTTCGAAAAACGGATAAGATCATAATGGACCAGATTTGTCTAATCATTCATTAACGATTTAGATTTAAAAACAAATATGAAAAGAGAACTTACAGTCTAGATCAGATCTATTGAGTGGATCCTATGGTAGGGATTCAATCTATCTTACAACAGATATAAAACAAATCTAATGGTTTAAATCAATACAACAAAATTGACGGTTGTGATCGAAAGAGAAGAAAATATGGACGGATGAGATTAATGTCGAGTGGATGTAAGGAGTCCACTGTTCATCGTCTTCCTCCATGCGTACCTTACACTGGCGTTACCAGGGGAGGCTCGGCGATGGCAGTTCAGCGGGCTATCGTCGCGTCTGAAGGCTTGTTGAGTGTCGTTGATGATGCCCGGTGAGGACTGCGTTGTCAATTGGTTCTGAAAACGCGGCTTTTGGGTTCCTCGTCGGCGGCGTCGCACTTTCAGGGGAGATGCTGCGCGAATCGTCTCTATGGCAATCAGCGATGGTGATCGTCGGGGCGGCGATGGGGACTCGATAGAGAGTGAAAAGAGAAACCAAAGAGAGCGGAAGCAGAATGGGTGTCGCGCGCGCAAAGAGGATTTCAGGTCGCCGGTGCTCTGAAGCTCTGATACCAATGAAGGGGGGAGAGAAAGGTTTCGGGTAACCGATGGGGACTCTCGGGATGCGCCCAATCCTTTATATAGCCGTCATGCCCGCACCCGTCCGTCCCTCAAAGGCGGCGTTCCGTGTCTGGCGATTCCGGCTGTTCCAACACACTTCAGGCGCGTCCGTTCGCCGGAGAGACGCGACGCTCAGGTGACTACTTGGTCACTACAACAAATTTATGGTGATTGATTGAATATCATGTCTTATTTTATTGGTTAGAATTTGACTAAAATTCCTAATGAAATTTAAAATTGAAGTGAGATTAACTTACTATTTGTCACAATTCCTACTCCTTTAGAATAATATTTAATTTGGCTAGTGTCCCTATTCCTTTATGGTTAGGATTGCCTTTGTCTATGAGATTTGAGATCTCTAATTGGTGTAGAATTGAAAACACTATAAATAAATGATAAAGGTAAGGTCAAAAGACATCCCCAATGGGTTGAATGTCCATATGATATCCCTAAGGAGATCTCTCATTTGTAATTCCCCACTTAGGGCAACACATTGATTAAAGAGCCTAAGAGAAGGTCTTGAATATTGTGTCTGTATATCTCCAAATTTGAATAAAACTTTATTATTGCCTAAGGACATAATGTAATATTCTTAATAATTATCTATTAGATAATTAAATAAGCTACTTAATTATAAATTAATTAAGTTAATCATCTTATTTGAATTAAGTTTCAGCTAATTGTGATATTATAATTTTTTTGGAAAATTATTAAATAAACTAAGGATTAATTAATTAAGATTAAGTTAACTTATTTAGTTAAGTAAGTTTAAGCTTACTCAAATTAATGTTCAATAAATATGATTGGTCCTTTCCTTATATTGTTTTGACCGCCATATGCATCTAGTAAACTTATCTACTTGACCTAGTTGCTTACACACAACTTTGTTATTTACAAGTCAAAGCCTTAACCAATCATTTTAATTTTACATTATTTCTTATCCACACACTTAACCGACTTGCTACTTTATAAAAAAGATTAGTTCTTATCCTAAATGAATATGGAGAGCTAGTAGCTGATATCAACTGTGAAGAGATGATACCAACCGTGAAGAGGCAAGTGAAGAAAGAGCTATCAAATATTAAGGTTAGAAAAAAAAGGGCTACAACTAGTAAAGAAGAACAAGTTAAGGTAGGTATGGATGGATCCATTTGTTTTTTTTTTTTTGTGATTGTGATGATTTAAACTTCTTATTATGAATTTTAAAGATAAGTAATTAAGTTATTTGGATTTGTAGAGAATTAAATTAAATAGTTCATGGTATGAAATTAAATTGAAGAACCCATTTCTTTTAGTGTGATTTAGGAGCTGAATGCTCACCTCATCAATAATATGCTTTATAATGGTTCAAAAATTATGAAACTTCTCTGGAAATGATACCTTATAAGTCTAGTTTATAAAGAAGAAAGAATTTTCTAAAAATGAAATGTATTTAAAGAATTATAGATTAATTAGTGAGCATGGGTCTTGCTGGCAGAGATAAACAGGCAGGCCTAATTGAAAACCAGACTATAAATTGTCTACTTGATCATAAAATATGAAAATTATAGATCTGAAATTTTAATGAATTAGGGTTTTAACCCAAGTGGAATTACAAAACAGTGAGTTATGAGTATAACAAGTGATACCTATCAGAATAGCAGTTTGAACACTAGATTACCTGTAATCACAAGAACTTTTGTAAATAACGCATAAGGTACAAAAATATGAAATTAAGATATGTTAAATATTTCCAAGTCTACTTTCAAACAGAATTTATTTTATTGTATTTAGACTTCTTTAGTGAAAACTAAAAATGAAACTTTCACTATGTATCAGTTTGCTAGAAAGTGTAGGTGGCTAAATTTGTCAACTAGTTATCTTAATTAATGTTAATTATCTGTTTTATGATAAATTATGTTAATTTAGATTATTTGTCATTTGAATACTTACTTTTCAAATGAATCATTTTGAGATTATGAATTGTTATGAGTTGATAAGGATGAGCTATGCATCATAGTTTTGATTTTTATTTGTATTGATCAAATGTTTTAAGAAATGGATATCATGAAATGTTACATATGTGATTAGTTGTGAATGTTAAAGTTTGATGCATATTTCTGATCAATTGTTTATGTGTTTTCAATATGAACTTTGAATTTTGAGTGTGTATCATGTGACCTTATGTGCTTCAATGAAACTAATAATTTAAAGATTATGTGACACAATAACGGTAGGATTAAAGCTAAGTGCCACACAGAATAATCTGTGGGGGCCACCTCTAGAATTCATCTACCGGGATTCCAAAGTAATGGAATCATTATGTGGCTCAAATGAGCAAGCCCTTCGAGGCAATGGTCCAAAGAGAGACCTATGGTGCATCGATGTGTGATATGATACTGTAGTGTCAACGGTAAATATGATAAGAAAGATAATAAATGGAAAGAAAAAGACGTGAATGTGAGAAGTGATTTTGTATATTTTGGTTATGAAATTTTATGTGTTTCCTAAAATGGATTGTGAATTATGAATTTATATGTGTATGGATTGATCATGTTTAAGACTTTGCCTTATGTTGTTTTACGAATAATATGTTATGTGCAATTGTTATTTGAGAACTTCAAATTTTATTATAAGAATTTAATTTTATTTATTAGCCCTACATACAAGCCTTTGCTCACGGGAGAAATGCCCTATTTTTCTCATCTACTTGGATCCTGCAGGCTAAGAGATGATGGGTGGTTGTTGATTCTCATAACGCTATTTTGCACATGGAACGAATCTAAATAGAAGACTTGTGTGTTTTACAGTACTTTTGGATATGTATGTCATGTATATGTATATGTTTATGTTATGATTATTATATCATATGTAAGAAAAAAAAATGTAAGATGTGACTATGATATATTTTGATTTTGTGTTTTTTATCCTTATGATACATATGAAATCTTAATTTTACAACTGCCAAAAGATATTTGTGTATAAGTTTGTAATTACTTACGTGTCAACTGTGATGATCCTGACTCTTGAGATATATTATAAATAGCTTCCGCTCACTCGAATGTTCAGGTCATTACAGTTAATGGTATCAGAGCAGGTTCCATGTGCAAAGGTCTTGAACAACCACCCAAAGTCCAGGATTAGGTTCTATGACTAGTAAGTTTTATATTTGATTATGTGTTTTAATGTTAATTAGTATAAACAAATTATTTGACTTGTGAATGTAAATGGATATTAACCACTCTACAGAGGGAAGGACACCTAATGAACCACAACCTACTGTCAGCTCTACTAAGGGAAAGGGTATCTAATGAACAAAATACCATCATTAATAGGTTGATGGGTATGATTGAATCTATGTAGAAAGATAAGAGTGCTAGTGACTCTACTGACAAAAGTATCTCATTGATGGTTTGATGAATCTGTTTAAGATTATGTAGAGTGTTAAGAATGTTAATGTTGTTTTTTTTTTAAAAAGTATCTCACCTCTTTATTTTTGAATGGTGTGTGTATAAGACTTAAACTCATACAAATGAATTGGTTTTTATCTAAAAGTGATGACACCTATGGGGTTATGGTTTCTAAAAAAAGATATTTATGTGATGTATCAGTGAAACTGAAGGTAAAGATTTGCTAGCTGATCTGATTTTGTTACTCATAATAGACTTTGATGTTACTCTGGGTATGGACTGGTTATCCTTATATGATGTTTGCCTCTTGTGTAGAAAAAAAGAAAATACAAATTGGTAAAGCTAATTGTTCGAAATTGGTAATCCAAAGGATACTAAGTAAGGATAATCGAGTGATAATTTCTGCAATTAGAGCTTCTAAATGCTTCAAATGGGTTGTCGAGGCTTCTTAGCGAGTGTAATAAAGATTGTCACACCAAATTAAATTAAGTCATTGGAGCAGATAGAGGTGGTTAAGGAATTTCTTGATGTGTTTCCAGAGGATTTTCCTGGTTTGACACTACATCGAGAAATTGAGTTCAAAATTGAACTCGTTTCAGGGACTGCTCAAATATCAAAATCTCCTTATAGAATGACTCCTGCTGAGTTGCAAGAATTAAAGAAGCGACTACAGGAATTACTGAATAAAGATTTTATCCGACCTATTGTCTTATTATTTGTAAAAAAAAGATGGATCTTTACTGCTCTGTATTGATTACAGGATGTTGAATAAGGTCATAATAAAGAATAAATATCCTTTACCTCATATTGATGAGCTCTTTAATCAATTGGCCTCTGCTGCTATATTTTCAAAAATTGACCTTCGATCGGGATATCATCAGTTAAGAATAGCTGAAAAAGATATTCCAAAAATAGCTTTTCATATCTACATATAGGCATTATAAATTCTTAGTAATGCCATTTAGTCTAACAAAAGTATCAGCTGCATTTATGGATATGATGAACAGATGTTCAGAACATACTTAGATAAATTTGTTATTGTGTTTCTAGATGATATTTTGATATATTCCCTAGATAAGGAGCAACATAAACATTTGAAAATTGTGTTGGAAACTTTGCGGCAACATAAATTGTATGCAAGTTTTCAAAATGTGACTTTTGGATGGAACAAATGATATTTCTTGGCCATATTGTATCAAAGGATGAAATTTCAGTAGATCCTGCAAAAGTTGAGGCAGTGATGGAACGAAATAGGCCGAATACAGTTGTCGAAATTAGAAGTTTTCTTGGATTAGAAGGCTATTATAGGAGATTTATTCAAGATTTCTTAAATATTTCGACACCTCTTACTTACTTGACTAGGAAAGGAGTAAAATTTATATGATCTCCTAAATGTGAATCAAATTTTCAAGAACTGAAAAAGAGATTAACTTTCGGCACTTGTGCTAACTATTCCATTAGTAACTGGTGGTTTTATTATCTATACGGATACATGTGATACTGACCTTGGGCATATTCTGATGCAAAATAAAAAGTAGTGGCTTATGTGTTAAGACAGTTAAAGAATCATGAGAGGAACTACCATACTCATGATTTAAGAGCTAGCTACAATGGTGTTTCCTTAAATAAAAAATTGGCGGCATTTCTTATATGAAAAAAAAATTGATTTTTATATAGACCATTAGAGTTTGAAGCATATATTTGATCAAATGGAGCTTAATATGAGACAATGTTACTGGTTAGAACCTTTAAAGAATTATGAATTTTTTTATTATGTACCATCCAGGTAAACCTAAGTAGTTGCAAGTGCATTAAGCCAAAATTGGGAAGCATCATTAGCGAGAATGAAAATTCGTAAGTGTAATTTCTTGGACAGTGTCGTAAAATGAAATCCAACCATAGTTGGAGAAAGGATAATGTTAATGTTGCATTTTTAAATACAACTTGATTTGATGAACAAAATAATTCAAGCACAAAATACATATTCAGCATATAAAGATGTGAAGTCCTTATGTGAGAAAGAAGCTTCATACTTTGTTTTGGGTACAAACGGTGCTACAAGAATGTTGATAACTCAAAGGACTATCTTAAGCTCTTTGGAGTTATCTGATAGTTGAGATAAATAACTACTATTAATAGAGTTTACATATAATAATAGCTCAATTCTAGTATTGTAGTGAGGCCAGAGAAGCTTTAGATGGTGGACTTTATAGTTCTTCCATGTGCTGGAGTGAGATAGGAGAATGACGTTTGATTGTGCTAGAAACTGTGGAGGCATATTTTGAACGAGTTGACATGGTAAAAGAAAAATGTTGATAACTCAAAGTAAAAAAAAAAGTTAGGTGGATAAGAAAAATAAAATAAAATTATAAAGTGGGTGATCATTGTTATTAAAGATATCACCGGCTAAGTGTGTAATAAGATTCCATAAAGAAAAGATAAACTAAGTCTTAAATACATTGGCTCATTTGATATAGTCGAGAAAATTGGAGAATCAACTTAGACTTTGATTGTCTTCAGTTTATTTGAATATTCATAATGTTTTATCATGTGTCAATTCTACAAAAGTACAAACCTGATAATTCATATGTGATGTGAATGGGTGAACTATGTTGAGGAGGATATGACTTAAGAAAAGCAACCAATTAAGATTTTAGAGTATCAAAAACATAATCTACGGAGCAAAGTTATTCCAATAGAAAGTGGGACAAAAATATTATCGTGGACAAGAGGCCACTTGGGAACTCGAGAAAGAAATGCGTAAAGTATCTGTTTGGTAAGTCCTTAGTTATTTAAATTCGAGGACGAATTTTCTTTTAAGGTTGGTAGGATGTAATATCCTAAATAATTAACTATTAGATAATTAAATAAGCTACTTAATTATAAATTAATTAAGTTAATTATTTCAATTAAGTATAAGCTAATTGTGATGTTATAATTTTTTTTGGAAATTATTAAATAAACTAAGAATTAATTAATTAAGATTAAGTTAACTTGTTTAGTTAAGTAAGTTTAAGCTTACTCAGTTAAATGTTCAATAAATCTGATTGGTCCTCTCCTTATATTATTTTGACCGCCATATGCATCTAGTAAACTTATCTACTTGACCTAGTTGCTTACACACAACTTTGTTATTTACAAGTCAAAGTCTTAACCAATCATTTTAATTTTACATTCTTTCTTATCCACACACTTAACCGACTTGCTACTGTATAAAAAATATTAGTTCTTATCCTAAATGAATATGGAGAGCAAGTAGCTGATACCAACTGTGAAGAGATGATACCAACCGTGAAGAGACAAGTGAAGAAAGAACTATTAAATATTAAGGTTACGAAAAAAAGGGCAACGACTAGTAAAGAAGAACAAGTTAAGGTATGTTTGGGTGGATTCATTCGTTTTCTTTTTTGTGATTGTGATGTTTTAAATTTCTGATTATGATTTTTAAAGATGAGTAATTAAGTTATTTGGATTTTTAGGAAATTAAATTAAATAGTTCATGGTGTGAAATTAAATTGAAGAACCCATTTCTTTTAGTGTGATTTAGGAACTGAAAGTTCACCTAATCAATAATATGCTTTATAATGGTTCAAAAATTATGAAACTTCTCTGGAATGATACCTTATAAGTATAGTTTATAGAGAAGAAAGAATTTTCTAAAAATGAAATGTATTTAGAGAATTATGGATTAATTAGTGAGCATGGGTCTTGCTGACCGAGATAAACAGGCAGGCCTAATTAAAAATCAGACTATAAATTGTCTACTTGATCATAAAATATGAAAATTATAGATCTGAAACTTTATTGAATTAGGTTTCAATCCAAGTGGAATTACCCAAAAATCATTTTCTTACAGTGAGTTATGAGTATAACAAGTGATACCTATTAGTTTTCAGAATAGCAGTATGAACACTAGATTACCTGTAATCACAAAAATATGAAATTAAGATATATAAAAAATTTTCGAGTCTACTTTCAAACAAAATTTATTTCATTGTATTTGGACTTCTGTAGTGAAAACTAAAAATGAAACTTTCACTATGTATCAGTTTGTCAAAAAGTATAGGTGGCTAAGTTGGCTAACTAGTTATCTTAATTAATGTTAATTATCTATTTTATGATAAATTATGATTATTCAGATTATTTGTCATTTGAATACTTACTTTTCAAATGAATCATTTTGAGATTATGAATTGTTATGAGTTGATAAGGATGAGCTATGCNCAAGCCCTACGGGGCAATGGTCCAAAGAGAGACCTATGGTGCACCGCTATGTGATATGATATCGTAATGCCAACGGTGAATATGATAAGAAAGATAATAAATGGAAAGAAAAATATGTGAATGTGAGATATGATTTTGTATATTTTGGTTATGAAATTTTATGTGTTTCCTAAAAGGTATTGTGAATTATGAATTTATATGTGTATGGATTGATCATATTTAAGACTTTGCCTTATGTTGTTTTACGAATAATATGTTATGTGCAATTGCTATTTGAGAACTTCAAATTTCATTATAAGCATTTAATTTTATTTATTGGCCCTACATACGAGCTTTGCTCACGGGAGAAATACCCTATTTCTCTCCTTTACATGGATCCTGCAGGCTAAGAGATGATGGATGGTGGTTGATGCTCATGACGCTATTTTGCACATGGAACGAATCCTGCATAAATAGAAGACTTGTGTGTTTTACAGTACTTTTGGATATGTATGTCATGTATATGTTTTTGTTATCATTATTATATCATATGTAAGAAAAAAAAATATAAGATGTGACTATGATATATTTTGGTTTTATGTTTTTTATCCTTATGATACATATGAAATCTTAATTTTATAACTGCCAAAAGATATTTGTGTATAAGTTTGTGATTACTGATATGTCAACTGTGATGATCCGGACTCTTGAGATATGTTATAAATAGCTTCCGTTCACTCGAATGTTCGGATCGTTACACATAACCTAGTTAAGAGTGAACATCATAAATTTCATATGAATTTTTCTATGTTTGATCTCTCTCTCTCTCTCTCTCTCTCTTGTTTTTTGTAACAAAGTGGTATAAAACCAATTTACGTTGGTACCATATGTAACAAATTGATATCAAAGCCAGGTTCCACTATGATCCATAATCATAGCCATGATCTACAATGATCCTCTTTTTGGGTTCATTCATTTATCATTAGGTGAGGCTATGATCATTAGAACACGAGGAAGCGAGAATGATGATAATATGTCAACAACATCAATTAGTGAAGGGTATATTTGGTAAGGAGATGGCTAGAGCGAAAGAAATCATGCGCACATCAAGTGACACATGTCACATTGCCTTTGTGCGGGGCACGATCGCGTGGAGTGTCTAGGCGAGCAAGACACCTAGACAATCTTTTTTTGTGGTTTTGGAGGGTTTTGGGCAACGATAGTCTTGTGCACACTAGCCGTGGAGCGGGACCGTGTGGGATGTCTTATGCAGGTGCTTAGGCGGACATCAAGACGGACGCGCGAGCGGGCACTTCTTCAAAGGGACACAAGGAATGGAAGGGGCTCGTATGGCTTTGGCTCAAAGATCTAGAGCAAAATGGTCATAATGCAAGACACTCATCCCGCTATTGAGGCATGCACACTGAAATCAACATAAATGCTTGGAAAATGAGATTGGCTCGATCCAATTTCATTAAACAAGGAAAAATGCTACAACAGGGTGAGGGTTCCTGATTCCCCTCAATATACCACAGTTTCAAGTGGTAGGTTGGCGACACATGGCATGGAGAACCATCACTAGGGGTGCATCCCATTATTACATAGTTAAACTTAGGCACTAGTTGAAAACCTATGAAATTAAGTATAGAACTATGGGAAAATGATGCAAAATACATAGGAAATCCTAGGAAAGCAGTAAGACAATTTGGGCTCATTCGTATGATGTAACTTGACAAAAGTATACATGAACCATGAGAACAGGGCTACAGGAGGGGCTCGACGCGAAGCGTTGGCCTTGGTGCTTGCCTTGGCTGCATGACGTTACAAGGCCGTGGTGTTGCGTTGCTTGAGTGGCCAATGATGTGTGTCAATTTAGTCATATTTTTCATAGCATATTTAGTGTGAATTTCATTAACTCATTATCACATGTATCTTTTTGTCTATCATTTCACTTCATTTTAGTTTTTGGAGTTAGAGTCTACATAGTGTCATGTGTTTTTATGTCCAAGGCACTTGACAACGCGACGAAGTAAGACCACAATAATCTGAAGTGAAATCAGAGGCAAAACTGTAAAAACTTCAAAAGTCACTGCCATGACAAGAGCGTCACGACTGTGAGCACAAGCAACACATTCAGGTGAGTTTTCACAGGCTATGAAAATTAGTTTCATGGCCGTGAGAACACCGAGAACGATGAAGGTCGTGAGTGAATCGACAATGAAAATAGAAACATACAGTCATGATCGTGGCAGACAACTCACATGTCGTGACGTCCTTAGGAACAATGAAGACCATTTTCGATCACGACCGTGACATGTGTCACGGGCTATAAAGTATTACGGAGATCCAAGACCACTTTCGATCACAGTCTTGAATCTAGTTTCACGGGCCATGACGATTAACTAATATGGACGACCATTTTCGATCACAACCATGATAATCTTGTGATGGGTCGTGAAACTTTTCAAGATAAAATAATTTTTTTTTATTTTGAGGTTGTTAAGCATTATCTTTTGGAGATTTCAGCCCTAACTTGCATCCTATTTTCTGAAAACCAAGATTTATCCTTGGAGGAGTCCCTACACCTGTTGGAAAACTATAGATAAACCTTAAAATCTCATTTTGAGGGTTATGATTCAAGCTTGGGAGTACTTACATCTGGAGAAGAAGTGAAGCACTGCCCAAAAAATTTCTGAAGAAGGCAATCGCCTAAAGATGTTTTAGTTATGAATCATTAGTTGTATACTTCTTTCTCTTTTATTTAGAATGATGAACCTATTTGTATTTCATTAGTTTATGTTTATGGAGATTTTTATTGTATGGGGAAAACCTGATGAACCTTTGTTGCGATAATATTAGTTCTTTAATTCCTTATGTGTGTGTGCATGTTGATCTTAATGCTTTTCATGATCTCTCTGACGTTTTGATCTTCGTTATCATCCTGGATACGAATAAGAAACTCATCACTTTCTTTTTATTTGTGAATTTAATTCGAAGCATCGCATACCACGCCGACGTAGCATTCTAGAGAGGAATACTCTTAGGTGTGAAGTTTGTGAGAATAACATCCTGGAGAGGAATAACTCATAGTCTAGAACTCCATATTAACGCATATGAAAACCCTATTAGGTTATATTGCCATCCTGGAGAGGAACGATCAAATCTCTTATCTTTGAGATAGTTGGCTCATCTTGGGAAGGACACTATACTTTTGGATAGATCCTAATCCTCTTAAGAAATTGATTAAATTTAATTTTCATTAAAACTTATTGTAAAATCCTTTTTATTTCTACTTATTTTTTCATCCTAGTCTAGTGCCTGATGTCATCTAAAAGTTTAAAATTATCATTACTCTTATCTTTGTAATCTTATATTATCTTTTGAGAAAAATCATTTTATCCAAACCAATGTACATCTTATATTACTTTGCGGGACTAGATTAGGATAAGAATATAATCCTCGTGGGAATGATACTCTGCTCACTTGAACTATTAATTGATCATGATTAGTGCACTTGCTTGCGATTTTATCTGTCATATTAGTATGCATCAAATTTTTAGCTTCGTTGTTAGGGATTTTTTATTACTTATCTTCTATGATTTCATTAAATTACTTTGATATTTATCTTTTTGCAAGACTTTACTTCTTGTTGGTTTATTAGGCAAATCTTTAACATAAGAAGGCATAAACCATTTTGGACATTACAACTCAAACAACCCGATCCCAAGTTCGGCAATCAGAAATCACATGAAAATTCGATCTAGAAACAGAGAGAACATCTCGAAGACTAAGAAGAATAATAAGAATGACCGAAGATTCAGGAAGAGCAATCATTGCGCTAGAGATGACCAAGAGAGACTATGTCTCTTCCAAGTATAAAAATGTTGAGTCAAATGTATTAGTCTTCCCTACGGTTAATGCTAAAAATTTTGAGATCAATTCATCCATCATGAGGATGGTTCAAGCTCATCAGTTTGGGGGAGCGCTTAATAAGAATCCCTACACTCATCTAGATAATTTTATATACATTTGCAATACTTTCAAGTGCAACCATGCCTCTAAGGATGCTATCAAACTTCGTCTATTTCCGTTTTCATTGAGACAGTGAGTCGACATGGTTGAGCACTTTGCCTACTGGAGCCATCCAACTTGGAAGTAGTTTATTGATAAATTTATCACCAAGTTTTGATCACCTTAAAAAGCTGCAAATATGAGGAATGAATTGAGGGCTTTCAAGCAGGAAGTTGATGAAACTTTATATGAAGCCTAGGAACGATATAAGGAGGTGTTGGCAAAGGTTCCTAACCATCAAATTCATTGTAGCAGATTCTTGAAGACTTTTACAATGGGTTATTTCAAGAAAACAAAAAGTTGGACTCATCTCCTGGAGGGTCAATCTTGGGAAAGAGAAGATCTGAGGAGATTTATGACATTATTGATGATGTCGCTCTCAACTCCTAGCAGAACAAAAGATCGAGGAACTTAAGATGAGAAACATGAACGATATTGAATCAAGCTCCAATCATGAAGTAGTGGCTCAGATCGAGTCAATCAACAAGAAAGTTGTGATGACTCGAACTATTCAACAATGTGGGTTATGTGGGGAGGAACATCTATCCAATGAAAGTCCTCAAAGCATAATTCAAAGTCCAACAAATTTGAAAATGCTAGTTTTGTGGTTGACTCCTACACAGTAACAATAACCCTTTCAACAATAACTACAATTCGAGGTGGATGAATCATCCTAATCTGGCATAGAGACAGAGCAATAACAGGTACAACCCTCTCCTATAAAACAACCATCCATATTGAGTCAAAGAGCAACATGGAAGAGTTGCTGACCAAATTCATGACCACCATGGTGGCCAAGGTTACAAACCACGATGCATTCATTTGTAACCTTGAAGTACAAGTAGGCCAACTAGCAAATATCGTAGCAGAACACGTACCTTGAGCCCTCTTGAGCAACACAGAAAATAACCTGAAGGAGGAGGCCAAGACCATAACAACTTGGGCCGGCAAATAGTTGGAATAACTTAGGTTGAGGCAAAATCAAGCTAAAGATTATAACTCAACAATATTTTGCATAAACCCTCTTTTAGTTATTTTTTTGTCGGTTTCATAGTCTTTGAATTTTTGTATTTTAGTTTAGAGTCTCTTTAGTGAAGTTATGAGTTTATGAGTCATCCTACCAGAAATGTCCGAAAATTACTTTTGGCACGGGCCGTGATACCTTATTCACGATTGTGACTTGTTATTTCACGGGCTATGACAACTGGTCATGACCATGAATGAATATTTATGTATGAATTCCACTTTATCCGAGTCATGACACTCTGTGCCACAGGCATGAACCATGAATTCACCTGCCATGACACATGGTCATGACCATGAGCACAACAATGACATGAAAATCGCATTAACTCAGGGGCCGTGACAATTGGTCATAGCTAGGAGCGCATCTGGCCTAAACTCATATCCTTATGCTGCCTGATCTCACGGGTTGTGACATCCGGTCACATTCGTGAGCGCACCTACTCATAGACAACTGAAATAACTCATGGGCCATGGCAATTGATCACGACCATATACGAACCCAACTTTGAGAACCTGACAAATGTCATGGGCCGTGATAAAAAATTCATGGTCATGACTTGCTAACTATGACACATCATCATGAGCATGATCGAAGATCACCCATGGTGCACAATTAATAATTCCAAATTCACTCATCACGGGCCATGATCATTTGTTCATGGTCGTGACAAACCCGTATCACGATGCATAATTCATGACCATCAAGGCCGTGACATCTTCATCACGGGCCAAGGAAAAAAACTGTGCACATTTGTGAATGCAGTTTACACTCGTAAAATTTGCTATATCACGATCGTGTCTCTCATGTCATGGGTCGTGATAGATCTCTGAATTCGAATCCGACTTTGTCCATAATCAATTCCGAAACCCAACCGCCAACCACCCCATTTTGAACCATCACAATTAATATCCCTGTGTCTATTTCACGTCTGTATCCCCCTTTATAAGCCGTGAGACCATCATTCCGATCCTCCGGCGGCTTCCTCCTTCATTTCTCCCAACCTCTCCGGCCACTCTCCAACTCGGTGATCATTCCCATCACCCTCGTCAACAACCCATAGTGATTCTATCCAACAACATCTCTACTCCGATGTTGAGCTCTTCAACTGACAACAATAATCTTCTCCATCAATGTTTCCTCTATAGAACTCAACTCGATCACGGTCCTGACTCCCAGCTCATGGTCAATGATCCTACTACTGAAGAATAAGAGAAGGCAACATCTGAAGGAGGTCCACACCGAGCATCTTCATGGTTAGGACTCTCTGTCCCTGGGTTGTGACATCGATCTTCATGGGACTTCCTTTCACGATCATAACCGTGTTGTGCCAAACCTGCTCCTTCATCTTTTCACACACATTAAATGGAGCACCGAAAGAAGCAAAAGATCTTGAGAATCCGCAACACGAAGGACGAGGAGTTGATCGAGCGGCCACCATCCATCACATTCCATAGCGATGAGAAACGAAAGCAATGCCATGACCTATCTTTCATGTACATCACCTTGACCTTCTTCGCTCATTAGACTACTCTAAAGGTCTACGGGATGCAGAGGGACATCACATAGTTGTTCGATCGGATGATATCACCCATTTTCTTGAAAAGGCGTGGGACACATATGAGGAGCTCACTCTCAATATGCTCAACAACTTCAAAACCATCAATCTGGATGACACGAAATACAAGGGTACCAAGATTGAGTTCTAGATGTACAACATGAGTCTCTCTCTCTCCCTCTCTCTCTGAATGAATTCAATAATATCTACCAATTCCTACATGGTGGAGAGTGACACGTCTCTAGAGAATTAGATGCACGAGAATTCAAGAGAGTCATTATGGGGGAGACCATCCTCAACTATTGGTACGCCAAGTGTAGCCTAATCCAGAACTCGATCCTATGCTTCACCCATAGGATTCTCTCAAATATCATATGCCAACGAAGTGATAGAGATGGGCCCCCCAATGAGACAACTCTATTTACTATAGGCTATGATCGAGGGATTGGTGTCAATAATGGATCCTTCATTGCCATAAATTTCAAGCACTATGCAAAGAAGACGAAGGGCAAGATTACTGTTGGGGGGACTGATCACTATAATTGTTGAGCACTTCAAGATGAAGTTGGCGGACTCCAAGCTGATCAAAGGTGGGACTTATTTGGACCAAAGTATGATGCTGAACATGAAGCTCGCCTCTGTCGATAGGGGAGCTACTATGTTCATCTTCAAGAACATGCAAGATAGGATTCCATGCACCGAGTTGCATAGGTTCACAGTCTTCGACAAGACAAACTGGCTTTTCTTCTCGTCACTCTCTAGGCGTCTCGTGGAGCCAGTTGAGCCACCGCCGCTACCCACACCTCGACGACGAGCCAGACCTTCTGATGCAGGATCTTTTGCTAAGCAGCCCAACAATGCTACTACTGACTTTCCCTCTATGAAGCTCCTATAAAGCAGACTCTATGAAGCAGGAGGTTTGATGAAAGTGCATTGCTAGTGAGGAGCAAGAGAAAGATGGTGCAAGGAAAGTCTTGATCTGCATATATATGTTACGATGGGATAGTCTTGAGCATGGCTCTCAAATTTTGTTTGAGGACACGCAAGACTTTAAGCTTGGAGAAGTTTGATGCATGTCAATTTAGTCATAGTTTCCATACCATATTTAGTTTGATTTCATTAATTTCATCAATACATGCATCATTTTGTTTAACATTTCATTCATTTTAGTTTTTGATATCAGAGTCTACATAATGTCATGTATTTTATGGCCAGGGCACTTGCCAGTGCGATGGAGGAAGATAACAATCTGAAGTGAAATTGGAGGAGAAATTATAAAATATTTGAAAGTCACGGCCGTCACAGGATCGTCACGACAGTGAGCGCAAGCAACACACTCAGGTGAGTTTAAAGGGCCATGAAAACCAATTTCATGATCGTGAAAACACCAATGAAGAATGCAGGCGTGATCGGCATAAGTCACAACCGTGCGAAGCAATTTCACGGGTCGTGATCTCAACTTCAAATCCATGAGCGCATCCAAGCTGAAGACTAGAAATATTCATCATGAGTGAATCGACGATGCAAACATAAACATATGGTCACAACCGTGATGGACAAGTGACGGACTGTGAGGAAAAATGAAGACCATTTTTTGTCATGACTGTGACATTTGTGTCACGGGTCGTGAAGCATTACGAAGATCCAAGACCACTTTCGATCACGACCGTGATAGTTAACTGATATAGATGACCAGTTATGATCACAACTATGACAATCCTATCACGGGCCATGGAATTTCCTAAGATAAAATTTTATTTTTGAGGTTGTTAATCATTATCTTTTGGATATTTTAGTCCTATATTGAAACTTATCTTTTGAAAATTGAGATTTATCCTTAGAGGACTCTCTAAACTTGTTGGAAAATTTCAAATAAACCCCCAAGGTCTCATTTTGAGAGTTATGCTTCAAGCTTGGGAGTACTTACATGTGGGAGAAGAAGGGATGCGCTGCACCACAAAACTTTCTAAAGAAGGCGATAATCTCTGTTGAATCTAGGATCCCGAGAATGTTTTGAATGATCACAAATTTGTAAGTGAACTCAGTCTGTACTAATGAACTTGTTTGAGCTGATTTCTGTAACAGGATATAGACAAGTTCTGTACAGTGTTCGACCTGAGCTGAAGGAATGGACGACCACTGCACACGTAATACATATCATGAAGAACCATATGTGTGCAGTGGGCGTCCTAAGTGTAGGATCTAGAATAGCACCAAGAGGGGGGGGGTGAATTGGTATATTAAAATCTT
>LTAE01009998.1:0-17571 GCA_001647135.1 Pontederia paniculata
CAATATCATCTTATTACAATAACATAATAAGATTGCGCTTGCCACATGGAGGTATATAAAAATCATGGATGCATGTACATGTCATGTCATCAACTGGCCAGAGGTACCATCCCTCCGGGATATCATGTCAACCCTGTCGGGGTAGTGGTTGTTGAATTCTAGAGGTGGCCCCTATGAACTCAAGTGGTGGCTCCCATCGATTGCAATTTAGCGCTTTGGTCCATGAGTGATAATCTCTCTCAAACAACTACATTCGTAAAAGCCTCACACTTGCTTGATCCGAACCAGTCTAGCACTTCTACTTGTGCAAATAAACTTAAAGATGCTATGAATGCTGAACTTTTTAGTGTTGATAAAAATATCAGGTTGTTACCAAAAGGAACTATAAATGATAAATATAAAAATGCTTCAACTAAAGCAAAGCAAAAGAACTATGATTTCATGTATCATAGAAACACTAAACATGTCCACATGCATACCATTAGAAATGGCTATGTACATTCTCGTTCATATATTACTCCTGATCATGTAAACAATAATTTTGGTAAACCAAAAAATCTGCACATTCACAGAAATGCACAATTTTTGAAAATGGAAAACCGTAAAACCTGCACTCATCATAACTATAGAAAAATGTATGCTAATATGTTACATATATTTTTGTAACAAATGAGGACACTACAATTTTAATTATAAAGTTAGGAGGTATATACCCTCCAAAGTTAGACAAATTTGGGTTCCTAAAGGAACTCTTAGCACTAACACCTCTGGACCCAAAGCATCTTGAGTACCAAAGACAAAACTTTGTGTTGTTCTTGCAGGATGCCAGCTGAAATCAACAAAAGGATAACTTGACAGTGACTGCTCAAGACATATGGCTGAGAATGAAGAAAATCTCTTTGGCAGAACAAAGACACAAAGTGGTAAAACAAGTTTTGGGGGAAAATAACCAAGGGAAAATAAAGGTAACACTATAAAACATGTAATGTAGTTAAAAAGATGTAAGGCTAATAGAAAACTTAAAAAATAACCAGTTAAATATCAGCCAACTATGTAACAAAAACTACATTGTTTGATTTGAACAAAACAAATTATCAACATATGATAATACTGAAAAAGTTTTACATTTGGGATTTAGGCATAAAAAATGTGTATGTGTTTATGATTTGATAATTTGCGTAATCACAAATGCCTAAATGATATGCATGACAAATCTGAAACATGACATAGGAACTTAGAACACTTGAACTATAAAGACATGCATAGTCTAGTGAAACCTTGATATGTTTATTATTCTTGCAAATATAATTCAGATTGAACTGAATCTGAAAATTTCCAAGATCCGATGTGATCATGGAGGTGAACTTGAAAACTTAGGTTAGAAGAATTTTGTGAGGAATGCAATGCTTCATAAAAACTCTCATCATCAAGAGCTCCATAGCAAAATGGAGTAGTTAAGAGGGAGAATAGAATCTAAACTGAAATGTCTAGGACTCTGCTTAGTTAGAACAAGCTGGCCAAATATTTTTGGACAGAAGTTGTCAACACTTCCTGATATGATTTAGAGCAAAGCGTTGATTAAATCCTTGTAGAAGAAAATCTAATGAAAAGAGTGATGATGCACCTTCTCTAGGATACTCAAATCATAGTAAGGTCTATAGTGGGTAAAACTAAAAGAACACTAACAGGATAACGAATAAAAAATCCCACTTTCAATGAAGTTGACCATATCATTGTTCGACTTAAGAAGATTAAGTTCATAGAAAAAGAAAATTAGGATGATCAGAACCTATATGAGCTGACCTATAAGAAGGAAGATTCTCAACTCTGGGAAATCAAACTTAATGGGATTGCGAAGAAAAATACGAAGGATTTGAAATTAAAACAAAAGTGCCTCTCACTGAGCAAGAAATTGGAAACAAATGCCAAAGAATGTGAAGGCAACATGTTTAATTGGGTACATAAATGAGGAAGTTATGTAGAACAACCTCCTGTTTTTGAGAGTTCAAGTGCCCAGATCATGTTCTTAAATTTTCTAACAAGTTGCTAGAGCTTCGCTCATTTGTTCTTGAAAAGAAATTTCAAGAGAAAAGTGGGTAAACTTCTCTTCTTAGAACATTTTGGGAATGATATCTTAGTTGTGCATATTCATGTGGATGACAACATTTGTGGATCCACAAATTCCCAAATGTGTAATGGATTGAAACTCTTGTGCATAAAAGTTTGAGACGATAAGAAAGAGAAGAATGTAGATTAGAAATTATATAGAGGCATAATTGGAATTCCATACTTAACTCTCTATAGATCTGATATTATATTTTAGAAAGCCAAACCCAATGATTCTCACTTGGCTACAGAACCCTTGAGAGGAGATAAGCTTAACGTGCTCGAAAGCAAAAATTAGAATTTTTAACTTAGGATTTTAACAAAACAACTTAATTTATTGGTGACTTACTTATGTGAGTATCACTGATCAATAAAATTGTAAATCAACTGTGTTGCACAACACCTATATGGAAAATACTTATTTTCATCTAGATATCTATCCTAGTCCAAGTGGTGCCCAAGAAAGGAGGCACACGGTGGTCAAATACAAGAACGATGAGCTAGTGCCCCAAAGGACCGTGATTGGATGATGTGTGTGTATTGACTACCGCAAGTTGAACGAGGCCACTCGTAAGGACCACTTTCCTTTGCCTTTTAATGACCAGATGCTTGAGCGTGCTTCAGGTCATCAGTTCTATTGCTTTTTGGATGGATATTTGGGCTACAATCATATTGCGGTAGCAGCGGAAGATTAGGAGAAGACGATGTTTACATGTCTTATGGGACTTTTGCCTACCGGAGAATGTCGTTTGGACTGTGCAATGCACCTACGACTTTTCAGCGATGCATGATGTCCATTTTCTCTCACATGAATGAGCATATATTGGAAGCTTTATGGATGACTTTTCCTTATTTGGTGATTCTTTTGAGAACTGTGTGCATAACTTGTCTCTAGAGTTGCATAGATGTGAAGAAACTAACCTTGTACTCAACTAGGAGAAGTGCCATTTCATGGTACAAGAAAGGATTGTGCTTGGCCACAAGATTTCACAAAAGGGGATTGAAGTGGATAAGGACAAGATAGATGTGATAGCGAATCTCCCACCATCAATGAGTGTTAAAGATCTGAGGAGCTTTCTTGGGCATGCGGGATTTTATCGCCGCTTTATCAGAGATTTTTTAACGATAGCGAAGCTATTCACTAAGTTGCTGGTGAAAGATACAAAGTTTGAGGTTGATTATGAGTGTTTGAAGGCGTTCAATACACTCAAGAAGTGTTTGGTTTCTGCACCGGTAGTCATCGCGCCAGATTGGCATGAGTCATTTGAGATAATGTGTGACGCAAGTGATGTGGCTATTGGAGCAATGCTGGGGAAACGCAAGGACAAGTCCTTCTGGGCAATCTACTATGCAAAGCCAAACACTAACCCCAGTTGTAACGCCCCAAAATCCATACTCCGCTACCTGGTAGAATACAGACTTGGAGACGCTACCAACTTACATCTTTGACTTTACTTTGACCAATCCTCTGGTCAACACTATGAGTCGATCAATGTGGAAGCCAATACTTGACCTATAACCAGGACCTATGCCATGTGCAAGCCATCCATCACGAACATCATCATGCCACCGTTGCGCAATCATCATCTATTTATACCTATTTGCCTGTAGGATCGAAATGCAGGGAAGACAATCCTCCCATGAGTTATGAAGCCCAATATGTATAGGATAATAATTCAATAAGATAAAATATATATGAAGATATAAGTAAAGGAACATGTTCTATCATATAGTCATCATTATAAAACATTAACTTTACTTTCAATTTCTTTACATTTTCCTTTAATTTGCTTTACCTCTTTCTTTCAGTGACCTCAGTCCATCAGTATTAGTCTCTTTCATCTTTCATTTCAGTAACAGTGACAAGAACATCAGTTACACCTAAGTCTCATGGTGTACAGTATATCAATATGTTCATGTCTAGTTAATTATTCTTCTTTTCATTAATCTTGGTAGCATCTTTTAATTCAATCAGTATTGAGCAATTAACAGTACATGAAGATTCCAGTGATCTGTCGTCATAATGGCTAGCTAGGCCATGGGGTCAACCCTAGACCCATCAGTCAGTCTTCAATAACAGTAGTCCCAAAGGACTCAGTAACAGTTGATCCAGAAGAAGTCAATAATACTTCACGAAGAAATGATTGTTGTTTCTTAAGGAATCATTTAACAATAAAGTAACAACAGGGATAAATCCCTTTGTCCGTCGTGTCCTTCCTCTTCATGTTACAAATTCAAACACAATCATTAACATCTTTTACTCTTCATTACCTATTATTCTAAGTTCACGTGGGAGTATACTAACCCTACCTCAATCAAGCTTCAAGCAAACAAACAGGCATCACATTAGTCATCCCAGACACGGCCCGCGTCAGTGTGACATGGCCCGTGTTGTTCCCGTGTTAAGCGTGTTTAGAACACATGTTTCAATCACGTCTTTTCAATCCGGCAACGCAGATCGTGTTAGGGTGACACGGACCATTTTGTCTGCCGTTTCTTTAGAGTTCGTATTTTGTTTGGGAAAAGGCTCCATACGCGTCAGAGAGGGACGTAATCATTTCATGGCTTCATTAGGAGAACACAGCCCGTGTCACGTGGACAATTTCGTTCAAGGCAACCGACACGGTCGGTGTCCGTTTTCTGATTATGCATTAAATCAATATTTCATTTTAATAATTCTTATACTCTATCATAAATATATGAGAAACCCTAAAGTTGATCCTCTTAATTACATTCCTCGATTTTTCGACGATTAGTCCTTCCTCGGACATGGCCCATTTTGTAGATCTTCTCAGTGCTCCCTCGTGCAGTCTGTGTCACGGCCTGCTTCCTTCTTTGTCCCGTGCAACACGGCCCACGTTCCATATGGACACGGTCTGTGTTGGCCCTCCATGTCCTTGCGTCGCCTAGAGAGAGAGGGAGAGGGAGAAAGAAACAGAGATGAAGAACTTCATATGCCTTTGGTTTGAGAGGGAAGAATTATGCAATGAGAGGAGGGGTTGGGTCCTATTTATAGAGAAGGAAATTCACCCCTAGATGGAGTTTGAATACAATTAGGACTCTCAAGAATAACTTTTTATTTGATTATAATTCCATAAGATAAATCTCCCATATGATTATAATTCCTTTAAAAATAGTTAACATAGGATTAGGAATATTTAATTGATAAGAAATATAATAATTTTACTTCAATTCAAACTCTTTTCCTAATCTTAACCAACTATATCTTTCCCTATCTTATCATATCTCCCCTTTATTTTGTTTTCTTTATTTACAAAATCTGAGGTGTTACACTAGCTCAGCTAAATTATGCAACAACAGAGAAGGAATTTCTTGGGGTAATTTATGCGTTTGACAAATTTCGTGCTTACCTTGTTTGCTCCAAAGTTGTCGTGTATACAGACCATGCAGCAATAAGGCACCTCATGATGAAGAAAGATGTAAAGCCTGCTTGATTTGTTGGATCCTTCTACTCCAAGAATTTGATATGGAAGTGAAGGACAAGAAGGGAACTAATAATCTGGTGGCGGATCATTTGTTCGCTTGGAATCCGCACCCCATGATAGCTCGGACATCCAAGAGGAATTCCCAAATGAACAGATCTTCTCTGTGTGTGTGGTAAATCAAAACTCAGAGTCAACCCTTTGGTATGCAGATTTTGTTAACTACCTTGTAGGTTAATGGATTCCGAAGGGCATGACGCACTACAAGCGGAGGAAGTTCTTCTCGGACATCAAGCGGTATCATTGGGAGGACCCTACTTGTTTAAATTGTGTGCAGATCAGATCATAAGGCGATGCGTGAGAGATAAAGAAATCGAAAACATTCCGAAGCAGTGTCACGGCGGAATGGCAGTAGGACATTTTGGAGCCAACCAGACAACAACGAATGTACTAGAGAGCGGATTCTACTGGTCAACAATATTCAATGACCAAAGACCTACTGTAAGTCATGTGATCGATGCCAATAGACAGATAACATCTCTAAACTGAACGGAATGCCATTGAATAACATTCTATATTGTGATATTTTTGACGTCTAGGGCATTGACTTCATGGGTTGTTTCCTAAGTCCTTGACTAATGAGTATATATTGGTTGCGGTCGAATATGCGTCTAAATGGATAGAAACCGTTGCCACACCCGCAAATGATGCCAAGGTAGTAGCAAGTTTTCTGAGGAAGAACATTTTCATGCGGTTTGGTACACCCAGGGCAATTTTAAGTGACAATAACAACCACTTTTGTAATCAGACTGTCGAGAGTCTTCTAGCTAAGTATAACATCCACCATAAGTTGAGTACCTCATATCACCCTCAGACTTGTGGGCAGGTAGAGGTCTCCAATAGAGTGCTCAAGAGAATTCTTGAAAAAAAATAGTAAATAGCTCCAAGAAAGATTGGTCCCTGAAGTTAGATGAAACTCTGTGGGTATATAGAACTGCCTACAAAACACCAATAGGCATGTCTCCATATAGGTTGGTCTTTGGGAAATCCTGTCACCTAACAGTTGAACTAGAACATAAGGCATATTGGGCGACCAAGTTTCTGAACTTCGACTTAGATACAACAGGTGGTGAGAGATTGTTGTAGTTGAATGAGTTACATGAAATTCGACACTCATGCCTACAAAAAATAGTAAAATCTATAAAGAGAGGACTAAAACACTACATGACATGCACCTAAAGCAAACTAAATTTCTGCCAGGATAAAAGATGCTACTATTTAACACCAAGTTGAGACTCTTTCCAGGAAAACTTAAGTCTAGGTGGTTTGGACCTTTTATAGTTGTCAAATCATCACCCTATGGAGCAGTAAAGTTATCCACACTTGATCTCTCATAAAAATTCAACGTTAATGGATATCAGGTGAAACACTACCTGGGCCATCAACCTAATGATATGATAGGGTTCCTTGATCTAAAGTCAAGATAACGACTATAACTTAGAACTATCCTACCTAAACCCTTCCCTTTTGTATAGTTTCTTTTCTTTTCGAGTCTTCATAGAGTTCTGCTTGAGTCGTCTAGGCTTCTGGTTTCCTCACATAATTGAGCCCTTCACCTTATCATGATTTCCATGCCATCACGAGCCATTAAAATGTGTCATGGGTCGTTAGATCCTAGATCACGACCCGCAAGATGCTATCATGACCGGTAAAGAGTAGAGTGGGGTGAAATGGAAGTCATCACGGACCGTTAAAACTTATCACGACCATAAAACCCACAACTTTGTTACATGTATCCGGGTTAACGAGCTGTAACATTCCGTTACGAGTTCAACAGTGCGAGGGATGAGAATTAATTGTCACAGGCAGTGACTGTGTCACGGGCCGTAATCTTAAACCCAAACATGTCGTGAGCTTCATCATGAGTCGTAGGAGTTCATAACGGGGTCGGCAGGGGACGCGTGAGCAGTCACCGCATTTGTCATGACCTGTGATAACTGGTAACGGGTCGTACGTCATGATTGAGTTAAGTGAACCTTAGAGTATCTTGAAGGTCCATTACGACCTTGACCCTAATCATTACTATCACCATTATGGGCCATAAGATCCCATAACGACCCGTGAAGGATCAACTCCACCTCTGGAAGTTGACCTATACATGATTAGTGACCTGTCACCGGAGGTTACGAGTTCAACAAGGACAATATCATTGATTTTCATTTGTCACAAATTGTAAGCATTTTTCACGGGCCTTAACTCCTAACACTTGATCGATTAAACCCTCTAGTGCCTTGATCTACAGGCCGTCAGGTCCCATTAAGAACATAGCTTTACATCATAACACCTACCGTCACGAGCCTTAATGTACCATAACGACCTGTAAGTAAACATTGCCATACCAATTATCTCGAGTGCACACGATTTATGGGTCGTTAAATTTCTCATGGGCCATAGTGATCAAAATTTCTCACACCGGTGCGTCATGGGGCACGACGTAGCACCAGTCTTCGAGGCATTTATTCCCATTATGCCTCATAAGGTGACACCATGACCCACAACCACTGCTTCATGACCCATAAAGTCTATCATGAACCATTATAGAGTACTTTTTACTGGATTCAATGACTCGCATGACGCCTCGTGACTCTGGGAGCTGACCGTTCAGCCTTGATTGTTACAATCGATAACAAATCTTCACGACCCGTAAACCTGAATTTTTTTCTCTATATATACTAACCCCATTTGCAGAAGTTCAGCACCGGCGATCGATCTTTTCCACCTTCCATTCGGCGATTTCTTGCAAAATTTTTTGGCATTCAGTGAGTCATCAGGAATCTCTGCATCTCCGGCTACCTACGCGGACCTCCTTCAACATCATCGGCATAAACCAGCATCACCGCACGAAGAAGTACGATTATCTTCTCCGACTCCGTCGAGCGCGACTTGCATCTGCAACCATCACTACCTGTTTGAGGGAATAATGGGTCGTGACTCTAAAGACGATGCACACTCAAGTTCCACAATCTCCATTATGCGGCGCAACCTCTTCCATCATGGGACGCAACCACTCTTACGCCCCGTGACCCTCTGAAGCAGCGTCGACACACCTTCATAATGCCTCGCAATGATGATCACGAACCGCAACTTTCATCCTCGTGGGCCATAACAACTCTTCACGACCCGTGACGATCTGCCAAGCAAGACCTGCATCGTTTGCCTCAGCCGTTAAAGCGCCCAACGCCCTGCAATCTTCTCTCTCATGACCCATAATAGCCTATCACGGGCCTTGACCAAATGAAGATGCCGACACACTAACACCAGGAGGACCCCAGTTCTAAGGAGCAGGCCCCGCCTCCCGCCTTAGAACTTATTCAGAGACCGTTAAAGTTGGTGTTAAAGAAGACTGATCACCGGGCGCGAGAGGGAATCCTTCGTCTTCTTCGGATCGGGCCCACTCATTTTTCTCACGACGCAACCATGAAGGACTACAACCTGAGAGACTTCGTCAATCAGCTGCAACTTTTTCATCCACTAGTGGCGGCCCACGTATGCGTGTCTTACTCTCGAGTTTCTAAGTTCTTTTGAGGTCAAGAACACGATTGGCGACAGGAGGCCTTCTTACTCTTTCCAGCTCTAGAACACGAAGTTTTCTCTATCTCTGGCAGAGTTTAATGCAACTTATCAGTTTCCAAATTAGGGGCCCATGCGTGTGCACAAAGATTTTGATGCAACAAAATTCTAAGGAGGATCACCGGGGCTGAGCACTTAAATTACCAAATGACGAAGAGCACCATGATCCAGAATACGGTGTTTCACTATGTGCACCGGATACTTTCCAACACCATCTTCGGGAGGGGCGACAATTATCGCTCGATCACCGAACCGAGCATTTCTTCATCTATGACATGGCCACCCAAACCCCTATCAATGTGGGGGCCTTTCTAGCGAGGACCTTCGAGAAGACATCTAAGAAGGACAAGGGGATGGTCGTCATCGGTGCTCTTATCACTCCAATTGCCCACCACCTCAAGCTCAACTTTTAGGATATCGATTCAATGGATGACACAATCTTTCTGGATCATAGCATTGTAACAATGATGAAGCTTGGGGGAATTCAGAGGAGCACCAATGTATTCTTCTTTAAGGACACCAATTTTATTTTGTCGTGTTCTGAGTCGAAGATGTTCGATCCCTCTAACTAGGACAACTGGATTATCTTGCCATTGGACGCACGCACCTTGGCTACCCTTGATTGTTCCACCTCGCCGTGTACCAGAGCCCGACCACCAGGACCATCCCACTTACATGGACGATGACCCTACTAGTGTGTCTATTTCTTACGATTTTTCTGCTATGCATACCATTCTGACTTCTATTCAAGGTGATGTTAACAATATCCGCGCTCTGCAGGAGAGGATGCAGGCCATGGTCCGGCGTATGCATGATTACCATGTGGATCAAGGCAACTATGGCGTGCTTCTCTTCCCTAGCCACCAAGACCGACCTCCATTCCCACCGACACCATAGGAGTAGAATAGGTCGCATCTCTTTGCATTCTTTTTTGTGTCATTTCGTTTTATTATCATGCATAGATATATCCTTCCTTCGGCTGGACCAAAACACTAAGGACAATTTTCGGTTTAAACTTGGGGTAGTTTCAAGTAGTGCATTACATGCATCATGTTTGCTTTTCTTTGTTGTATTGCATATTTTTTTTATGTATTGCATATGCATCTTTATTTGTTTTACATCATTATTGAAAAATCCAAAAAATAAGAAAAATCAAAACCCAAAAATGGCATTCTTGTTGTCTCATGTCTTGGATATGTTTCTTTGTCTGAAAGTATTGTTCAAAGACATCTTTGTTGGGTATCAAAATTTTTCTGCCTTGAGTTTATCACTTATCACCTTAGTTGGGAAAGTTTGGATCGAAGTTGGTTGCCAAGTAGATTCTGCCACTTAGACTATAATTTCTTGTTTAGATCTCTCATGTACTTTGTTTAGTATGGATAATAATTACTTTTCTATTTAACATACAAGTGTGTCTTGAGCTTATATACATGTATATCTGAAAAATTCTGGAAAAAATTGAAAAAAATTATGTGCTTGAGTAGTTGAGTGGGTTGTGACATGTGTTATCCGAAACCTTGGAGGGTTTGGGCAATTAGATCTGTATGGGCTCATGCCTGGTTACCTAAGGTCATTTAGTCTGGGATCCACCGATCGAAAGCCTACTACATGGGCCCCCTTTTGCAATATGGAGAAACACACTAACAACCAATTCACTGCTTAATTCGAACCTTTACTCAGAACCTCAGAGTGTTTAGGCAAGTAAGCTCACGGGGTGCTTCAACACCTATTTCCGTAAGGCCATTTGGTCTTGGAGTCTTCAATCCAAAGCCTGCTACACGGACCTCCTTGTGCAATCTTGTGTGAAGTCAAGAATCTGTAAAAAAATTATGAGAAAAAGAAGATTATGCAATAATCTTAGTATACACTTGTATTTTCAGTAGTAGTGTTCTTATTTTATATCTTACACATTGTTACATGTTAGAGCTAAATTTGAAGGAGTTTAAATTTGTTTGAATACCGGGATTCTATGCAACTAGGATAATTGGAAAGTTGAATGTTGACTTTGGTGATGAGTGTGTAAACAATAAGGTAGGGAGAAAGTAGTTGTCTGCAGGATGGAAGCGATGATTTCAAATCCCATATTCTGAGTTTTGCTTTGAACATTGCTTGAGGACAAGCAAATATCCAAGCTTGGGGGAATTGATGCATGTATTTTCTAACATATTTTAGGACTTGCATTAGGCACGTTTTTGGATTGTTTTGTCATTGCATACACCTATTTTATGCTTTATTTGATTATATTCTTCCAAGTCCGGAATCTACTCTTATTTGGTGTAGTTTTGCAGGAAATCATTAGGAAAGGCTTAGGAAGATCTCAAATGAACTGAATTTAGAGAAAGGGTTGAATTCCCCCAAGACCAATCACAACTCCAAGGTTTCATCATGGGCCTGACATCTTATTACGGACTATGACGAAGCTAACATCAGTAGGAGCAGAGTCCATCAAGAGTTGTTATGAATGATTATGGCCACTCCAGGGTTTCACAAAGGCCACATCAGTTTAGTTATGGGCCATGATGCATTATCACAAGTCATAAGGAGATCAACTGCTACAGACTTTTAGCGCATAACAAGCCATCATGGAGTGTTACGGCTAGTTCAAAGAACTTCACAAGTCGTAACACCATGTAACAGGTCATTATGACACCACTTATGGGACGTCATAAGAAGTTACGACATCTGCAGAAATTTTATTATGGGCCGTGAAAAGAGTCACGGGCCATACGTTAGAGAAGAAGGCTTGATGACATTAGATAAGGGCCCAAGTTATGGGCCATAAGAAATCATTATGGGCCATGACATGTTGAGCAAAGAAGTACCACACGGACTTATGGACCGTAATATTCTGTCATGTGCCATGAGGAAGATACAAATGATGATACACTTGTGATTTTGAAGCGGTTCGACGGCCAAGAAGATTCTCATTTAATCTAAGACTATGGAGATCCAGTTTGAAAGTTGTTTTGTAGGATATTGATGCATGGATTTTACAACATATTTTAGGGCTAGCATTAGGCATTATTCTGACTCATTCTGCCATTGCGTGCATCTACTTCGATCTTTATTTATTTATATTTGTTCAAGTCTAGAATCTCCTCTTGTTTGGTGTAATTTTGTAGGAAATCACATGAAACGACGAAAGAAGGATGAAAATAAACTGAATACTGCAAATGGGCGTGCTCGAAGGAAGAAATCAACACCTTGGATCCATCACGGACCGTGGTGCATCAGTATTAGCAGCAGGGAAGTCCATAACCAGCCGTGAAGATCGAATTACGACTGTGCTTGAAGCAGTGCAACATCCAACTGCCATGTTACGGGTCGTGACGTAATGTAACGGGCCGTTATGAAGGATATAACGACCGCAACGCGCATATCACAACTACTTGCTGAGAGCCAGCAACCTAAAACCAGATCCATCATGGGCCATGATACTCTGTTATGGATCATGAAGGGTCATCAGGGAGCATCACTCGATATCACAGCATCGACAAGCAGCATTTTACGATT
The DNA here is from genome assembly GCA_001647135.1 of Pontederia paniculata. Taxonomy (NCBI): domain Eukaryota; kingdom Viridiplantae; phylum Streptophyta; class Magnoliopsida; order Commelinales; family Pontederiaceae; genus Pontederia; species Pontederia paniculata. Next base: position 12,693 of record LTAE01009998.1, read on the forward strand.
CCAGAAGAATTACGGTTCGTGATGCAACGTTACGGGCCGTAAGATATGAAGAATCCGAGAGCAGAACCTATTCAGCCCCGAGTTACGGGCCGTGATTGACCATCACGGGCCATGAAGAATCAAGGAATAATGAAGGTACCTAAATTTATGGGTTGTGACATCCTGTCACGGGCAATGATGAAGGTACGCAGTTTGATATATTCGTGATTTTGAGATGATTTGACAGCCAAGAAGAGTGGGATTCAATTAAAGACTTTAACGATTGGATTTCTATCATATCTCTGAGGATTTGCATATTTTATTGGACTCTCATCATCATCATCGATCGAGGAGCAGATTTGATCCAAGGATTCACACTCATCTAACCCTAGGAAACCCTAGGTATAAAAAAGGGGGTTGGAATCTTGGAGGCTAATATCTCATATCATATTTCCAGATTCTATCCAGAGATCTAAGGAGGAGGCTAGGAGCCAGAGAATGAAGAGAATTCCGAAGGGCTGCTGAGGAGTCTAGAGCATCATCCTTTAAGGAGTTGTTCATCGTCTTCTTGACATCCATAGGAGTATCTCTTGTTCCATACTTTTTCGGACGAATTTATTCTGTAATTTGAGACATTTATTGTAAATATTTTCTATTTAGTTTATGTTGTGAGACTATTGCTACTCCATAATTTATATAGCTTTCAAGACTTTTCATTGAATTGATTTTTCATGAACATGATTGCTGAGTGCATTGATTTTCTCCAGTTTTGATTGAATTGATTAGTTGACAGTTGACTATTGACACATCCTCTGTTAGTTCACAAATTCTATAGAACTGATTATTGACTTTCTATTTGAAGCAATGTGTGTCCTGCGATTCTGATCTGTTAAGGGCGTTGTCTTTTGGGGTCTGTTAGGTCAACCCATTAAGGGTGGTTTAATAGTGTAGGGAAACAACTTGTTGCATCTTGTGTTATCTTCCTGAGGATAGACCCATTAAGGGGTATTTTCTGGATTGTTTGATATAAGATAGTTGAGTTACCCGTTAAGAGAATTCATATCTTAGGTTTGCCTAACCATCTAAGGATTCAATAGTTGATTTTCATCTCATATTCGATTGTTGTGCAAGATTCTGAGTACCCATCTTGAGTTTAATATTGTTCAGCCCTTGTTATCATCCCTACATAATTACTGTTATTATTTATAGTTACATAGTATTCATTTTCTGAAATACCCATCCTAAAATCAATGTTCACTCCTATTAGCGCAGAAATATGATTAGGTAGTTATATAATTCCTTGTGGGATCAACAACTCTACTCTTTCACTTTATTACTTGTTCGACTAGTGCACTTGCTAATATTTGAATTTGGCTGTATCAGCATTTTTCGCATCAAATTTTTGGAGTCGTTGCCGGTGAATTATTTTTAACAACTACTCTGATTTCAAGCTACTTTGAGTTTTATTTTCTGTTACCTTCACTTTTCCTCTAGTGTTGTGTATTCTTTTCAGGGAATATCTTCTCTACACAACTTGGTCTTCAAGCACACATCTACCCTCAATGGCGAAGAAGAAAGCAAATATCAGCCAGCAAATTGAGGAGAACACAGAAGCTGAAATGCGGAACAAAATTCAAAGAGAGGCGACATCTATGAAGCCTCAGCAGAATCAAGAAGAAATTCACATAATGGATCCACTTACTCTCATCACAAACATGATGAACTCTATGCTGAAGAAACTTTCCATAGAGGAGGACCAAATCACCAATTTCAAGAGGTAGACGTCTTGAGGCAACAACAAAAGATAAATCCAAATGGCGTCAAAACAACAACAACACCTGAGAGCAATCTTGAAGAGATGGTTGGTCAGTTTATTGGAAATTGACTGCAAGAACAACTCATCAAAAATCTAGAGTCAGACTGAGAGAACTGAAAAATAAAACTAAAAACAATGAAGTGGTCCAACAACTCGAATGTTAACTCAAATTTTATGATCTAGAAGCAAGGCTACATGCATTAGAGAATCAGGTTGCGCAACTGAAAGAATATACAATTGAAGATGGGAAAGACAGAAGGAAGAGGTCTCCTTTGGATTCTCTTATTAATGTAGCATCACTAGCTCCAATTCAAACACCAAAATTTCTGTCTCAGTAACTCCAGAAAACTATAGATCAGCCAGAATCATCAACACAACGATCACCAAATAAAGCCAAATAATTACCAAAATACAGACCAACAAACCAAGTCAAGCTAAAGACTATAAATTAGAACTATTCTGCCTAAACCCTACCACTTTTAGTTAGAATTCCCTTCATCTTAGATTTCTCTTTTCCATTTGTCTTGGTCATATAGGCGTATGGTTGCCTAATTGAATTACAACACTTTTTACTCCATCACTGGCCGTTACCAATAGTCACGAATCGTGAGACCTGATATCATACTCTGTGAGCAACTGATCACGACCACCAATTTCAGCACTCCACGCCATCACGGGCTGTGATGGTACATCACGGCCAGTAACACCTACAGACCGAAACCTCATTTGGACTTCACGAGCCGTGATAACTCATCACGGGTAGGACAGCGGGCCTTTCTGCAAAAAGCTAATATATCACGACCCGTTACTCTCCATCACGGGCCGTAAGTCATCCCAAGTAGGCAACTCTGATGAATTTATCCCGACCCATGACCCATTAGCAATGATCATGACCCTAGGGCAACCTTCATGACATATATCACGGGTCATAACCAACCATGACGGTTCATAAGTTACCACAAACCAACTGCAATTTCTCAACCTAGACTTACGACATAAAACATCATCACTACCTACAATAACCCATTTTCACACCTTCATGGGTCGTGATACTCTGTCACGAGCCGTGACGAATCAGCATTAAAGCCGCAACCGCCACCAACCCATATTTAACGCCCCACGACAACCATCACGGCCGACGATGCACTTGAATCACCCTATTGATTGCGCGCATCATAACGGCCCACATCATGCCTTGGAACGGCTGCAAAACACCTCGTAACACCTGTAAAAGCCTCGTAATGGCCATAGCAGCATCACGAGGCATCGCGACCCATGATTGACGACATTGAATGCCGTTTACGGCCACAACCACTAGATCACGCCCCTTTATATATTCTAACCTTGTAGGGAATCATTGCTCAGATCAGCCACCATTCGCAACTCCGGGCATCCATCTCCAGATAAAGTCCAATAGAGAGCCTCTTCCACTGTCCATCGGGTCCTGCTACTTCAGGTAGTTAATCGACACTTCAGATCAGTCACAAACAGTGAATGCCGGCCATCTTCCCAACGCCGGCCACTGCAATATCCAGCACAGATCCATCACGACCTGTTAACAAAATCACGGGCTCTGACAAAGAAGGAGAGCACCACCGTCGCTGCTGCAACTAAAATCACGGGGCAGCACTTCAACCTTCATGGGACATAATATTGCATCAGGGGCCCCGCAACCGTCTTCACGAGCCGGAACATTGCATCACGGGTTGTAACCTTTTATCACAACCCATGAAGTGGAAACAGACCTCAAAGATGATCCTGCCTTGACCGTTATACAACCTTTACCAGCCGCAACTCACTTTATCATAGGCTGTAACGTGCTATCACGACCCGTGAATAAGCAACAGACCGAGACGTCAACTCCTGCCATGGCTGTTACAGTTCCTCACGTCCTGCAACTCATGGCCCGTATTATTCCTTCACGGCCCGTGACATTACTATGGCAAGTTCCAGCCGCCCGAAGCGAGCCACTCGTCGACGTCAGGAGCCTGTTGAAGAGAAACTTCAACCCACAGTAGGCCTTATTCCAAGAACACCTAAGAAGCTATTCAAGAAAATGGAGTACCGAGAGCGAGCGGATGTCCTCGCCACTCTTCGGTTGACTCTAACCAGATTCGCACGTCACGCCACCATGATGGAGTATAATTTGCACCAGTTCATCCTCATGTTGTTCGGGAACATCAGCATGGACTTCTTTATCAACCAATGGTGGCCGACCTTCTCCCCTATTGCGTTTGATTTTTTGAGCTCGTTCGAAATCAAGAAGGCCAATTAGGACAGTCCATGTTATTCGTTTCAGCTGTTCAACCCAGGTTCAGCCTCACTCTAGCCGAGTTCAACATCGTGCACCAGTTTCCAAACCAAGGCTATGTGTGTATTTCGAAGGATTTTTATGCTAGCGACTTCTGGAGGCATATCACAGGGGCCACCAACCTCAATTATCAGACGGCGAAGAGTATGATGATCCAGAATCTAGTCTTTCGATATGTGCACCGGATCTTATCCAATTCTATTTTTGGGAGAGGAGACAGTGACAACTCGGTGACTGAACTAGAGCTATTTTTCCTCTACTGCATGGCTACCCACACACCTGTGAATGTGGGAGCATTTATGGCGCGGACTTTTCAGAAGAATTCTAAGAAGGACAAGGGAACAATTGTCATAGGAGCTCTTATTACCCCAATTGCACTGCACCTCACCCTAGACTTGGATGATCTCGACTTCCTAGATGATTCATCATTTCTGGACCAGCGCATAGTCCAAGCGATGAAGTTTGGAGATATTTGGCAAGGAGTCCCAATATTTCTCTTCAAGGATTCAGACATGGTCCTGCCCTGTTCAGAGACAGAGAGGTTCGACCCCTCCAACAAAGCCAACTGGATCCTGCTTCCCACAAACGCACCTGCGCCACTACCGATGGTTCCACCTCGCTGAGCTCCACCTCCTGCCCAGCATGACCAGCCCTCCTACATGGATGTTGACCCTGTTAGTGTTTCTATTGCTTATGATTTTCCATTCATGTACTCTATACTGACTTCTATGTAGGGTGACATTAGAGACATTAGAGACCACCAGGAGAGGACT
>LTAE01009999.1:0-22654 GCA_001647135.1 Pontederia paniculata
TTTTATTTTTAAAATAATCTACCTAATATGTTAGACGTTGAATGTCATCCGATCGTTTAAAAGTTGAGTCATTATTTTTATTTTATTATTTCTTTATTCAATGGTCGAGATGTAAGTAAAAATTAAAATATGATATATTAAATAAAAATATAAGATCAGACCACTCTCGTGCATAAAAATATATATTAGAATTAATATAAAAATAATATCAGAGTCATCGGATAAAATTTAATAGAGTAATTAGTGTGCTACACATTGTGCAACACGCAAATGTGCTACACACTCCCTATCCTCTATAATATAATTATTTGGTGCTAATAAAAATGGACTAGTCCACCACTTTAACAAGATAAAATTTGAAAGGTTGATATGGAAATGGTTTCCAATTGTTTTGCACAACTTGCAATAGTATGTTTTTTGTCATTATTCAAATACATAATCAAGGTTTAGTTTTGTCATAAGTATTTATTATTTTTATTGTTTCTTATAGGCAAGAATTAAGGGTGTTGAAAGAGTTTAATTTATCAAATATTACATACTCACCTTAGCTTTGTACCCTTCTTTATGAGTTACGTTAATATTTTGAGCATAACAAGATGACACATTGCAAATTAGTTACATTACATTTCTCTCCCATTTGGTCACATAAAAATAAAAATAATGTCAATATAAAATATTAAATGTAATATCAAAATTATGATAAATAGAACCATACATTTCTTTTAACTTTGTGACATGGATAAGCCTATATTTCAAACGATTATTATACAAAAAAAATATAATCATCCTAAAATGATATCCTACATTTTAATTTCCAACTTAATTCTTCAACTTCAGTTAATAGAGGGACTGATAGTCATCCATCTAAAATAATAAAAATGAACTAAAATTATGTGAAAACATTTGTAATGATGAACACCCATATGGATATTCAGATTTTGACCACTTGTTATTCTTTCACTAAAGAAAACAAAGCCACTACCTAAATATCTCAAAATATGTTGGTAAAATGATAAATTCACAAAAGTAAATTAGAAAGTTTGTTTGTGCAAATATTTGTAGGAAGACAATAGATCTTATGTAGATCACTTGATAACAAATTTGAAGCAGACAATTCTTTTTATTGGAAAGAACAAATTCACTATCTAAATATAAATAAAAATTGTGAAAACAATGACTTAACATAGATTATTTATGAGCTTATCATCCAGCATTTGTGGATGATTGACTTAATGCATCTTTGGTTGTTGTCCACTTATTTTGAAGTTGGAAACATTATTCTTAGATTTTTCTTCATAAAAAAAACAAAATTAATCCATAACTAAATATTTGATTATTGTAGAAAAATAAATATTTAGTAAACAATAATAGTTTAACCTAAATAAAATAGGGTTATGTGCAAATATATGTAGGATAATTCTATAGATGCATTTTGTTTTGGATTTGAAGTGTCTAGAGTCACTCAACTTTGATGAAATTATTGTATAAGTCATCCAACTTCGATCTTCAATGTTCAGGTCACTCAACTTAGAGTATATCAATATTTAAGTCACTACTCTATTAAAATTTTAAATGATGCCACTTATTCAATGACATGCCATTTAATTTAAAATAGTTCATCAAAATATTATTTTATTTTTGACAAAACTTATTAGATTACCCTTAAGATAAGATGTTCATGCTTATAACAATTTGTCAATATAGATGCATTTTTTTCAACTGTTGAATTCTAGTGTAGAAATCTAACTTGTAGATGAATATAAATATTTAAAATAATATAAAGTTAATTTTACTCATAATTTAATCAAGAAATCTAAAATTTATTAAAGGTGAAAGTGGCACGAGTCAGCTTACTTTTTTACATCAAAAAATCACTTGATTTTTTTAGGGACTCTTTTTAATTATTAATCATATTTATTCTTTGAGGCCAAAAAATTTGATTGAATTTATATTTATGATGCTATTAAATAAATTTATTTAATTAGTCAAAAAAATAAGGCACGTAAATCATCATTTATAGCTTATCTAATTTATTTAAAGAAAAAACTTGTATTGACATCATTTACAAGTTAATTGAGTGAATTTATATATTAAATAATAATAATAGTAATAATTTTGATTATATAGAATTCCATTAGGTAGCTCGGACGAACTTTTTCATTTAAAAATTGCATGAATTTTTCTGATGTAAGATAATTAAGGTCGAATTTCAGGTTTTCAATTTAAAAAAAATGATTATATTAAAAACATTATAATTATTATATTATCAGATAATTATTATATTGTCTAGAATTTTAGGTATTCTAGACGTCAAAGAAATTTATTTTTCCATGAAGTCGTCGCTCTCCAATCTGATTGCTCCTCCGCTAAGACATAATTTGAAAGCTAGATTTCCTACACTAGGATCCAAAGGTTGTAAAAAAAATGACTACTGCCAAATTGTGAGAAATATAAAAGGGTTATCTAATAAACTTTTTCAAAAAAATAAAATAATATTTTGGTGACCTATTTTTAAATTAGATGATATGTCATTGAAGATGTGATATCATTTAAAATTTTAATGAAATAGTGACTTAAATATTGATATACTTTAATTTGAGTGATCTGAACATTGAAAATCGACATTGAATGACTTATATAATAATTTTATCAAAGTTGAGTGGCATCAAGCACTTCAAATCTTTTTGTTTTACTTGATTTGAAGTTTGAAACATGATATGTCGTCATTGTTTTCACTTAATGCAAAGCTATGACTTAACTATATATTAGTAAACATATCACAAAAAAGAGAAATTAAACAAAAGAATATGGATTTATGTTCAAAAGCTTTTAAGATTATGCATATAGATGAATCTTTTTTGGTACCCACTCGGAACCCAATATAGAAGTTATTAGTACTTGACTAATTTGGAGCACAAAATTATATTCTCTTAATCAAGTTGGTAACTTCAAAAATTAAATAAATTATAAATGAATCCTTAGGTATTGCCATCGTCACAGAACAATAAAAAGATATGTTTAAATTACTTAGTAACACTTCCTACTTTTTTTCTTCATGACAAGATCTGTTTGTATTTTTGTGACACTTCATTGTCAATTTAAAGCATAATCATTACTTTTTCATTGGATTGAAAATGTTTAGCTACCACGTAACTATAAGCAAATATGCTGGTAAAAATGGTAAAATAATGAAGATTTATGTTCAAACATTTGAAGGTTGACCCGCCATATAGATCTTGATTTTAAGTTTGAAAAAATATTATTACTTTCTTCTTTAAAAAATGCTACCATTTAATTTAACTGTTATTAAACTTTTTCATGAAAAGGTAAATTCACAAAATTAGAAAATATGAATGTATATATTAATTATTTGTAGGATGACTGGGTAGATGGATCTTTAGGTGTTGATCACTTGATCTTGAAGTGAAATATTATTGTTAATTATTTTCTTTGGGAAAAAGCAGAACTACTGCTTAGCTAGGTTTTTTTCTGACTTTATGCGGCTATTTATTTTTCCTTTTTGGAAATTGATTGTTAAGTTTCTCATCAAATACATTATCTTTTCAAGAAATCTGAAAACATGTTGCCGTGTTATTTTACATCTCTACTAGTATAAAAAAGAAATCCCATGCTACTTATGGTTTCATCATACATACATGCATATATATCATCACATTGCTTGAGCCAATAATTTATATGGTTTCTAATATCCAACGGAAAACCATTAATTTAAAACACAAGAAAATAGATTGAACATTATGTTGTTTAGTCATTGATCTTTTTGTTTTAGTTGATAACGAATAATTTCCATAGTAACTTCAGGTGGCTTCGAAAAAAGGAACTAGGGTAAGTTGATATGATCGATATGCCATCAATAATGAAAAAAAAAAGTAATTGTATGATAAAATCATCAGACAAGCTTAATAAGAAATTACACTATCAAAAATTATATATTTTATTATTTTTTATTAAGAATATAGATATAAATATGTTATTTTTTTTCGATCTAAATTTATAGAATTGTTGATATCACAACTCAGGAACGGACTCAGAACGAAAAATCAAGAGGAGCCAAGATATAATATAAATTATTGGAATCTAAATATTAATATAGATTTAAAATAAAAGATTAAAAAATAAGACAAAAATAATACAAAAAAACTAAAATATATTTAAATTTATATTATTGTTTATATATTTACATACATATATTAATAACAAATTAATATCTATATTTTTAATAAAAAAATAAAAAATAATTTAATATAATAAAAATAGTTATAAACAATTAAATATATAACATCATGTTAAAAAATGACCTAAATAATAATAAAAAGAATCTTATCATTATCTTTTTATTTTTTCTACTATTTTCATTAACTGATATTAAATTATAATTATTTAATTCAAACTAACATATTTTTTTATTGATTCAATTTATTAACCGTTACTCAAAAGGAGACAATTTTATCATATATATAATTAAATAATTAACTTTAAAAAATAAAAGGAAATCTATAATAAGTAATTAATTTGATTTGTTATCCATGAATCAAAGGGTCCAAATTTAATACTATGCATATATAGATATTTGCATATATAGAGAGATTATTTTCTATAAACTTACATATATGCATATATTCTTAAATTTTCTGAAAATTTGGAAGAGGCCAAAAAAGATAAAATTTACTATTGTATATGTTGTATTTATATAGAAATATATTTATACTATATAATATATATGTATATAATTAAAAATTAAAAAACTGGGGGGCCAAGCCGTCTCCCGCCCCAATCATAACCTCGATCCGTCTTTGTATCAACTCATTTAACGTGATATCAAAGTTTGTTTTCTTTGGTTGTCTTCACATCGACTTAAATTTTTAAAATAATTAATAGCATCTCTCATTTAACATCTTCTTTTTTTGACAAAATTACTTGTACGCAAGCCGATTAAGCACTATGGTCTTGTTAAGTTTGCTTCTGGCCAGATAAATTATATTCCTTGTTTTTCAGAGGAAGTAAGGAAAAGATTCTACATAAAGGAAAAAGAAAAAGAAGAAAAAGACTCCATGTAACTAACAAAAAGAAGAGGGAGAATGAGAAATTGCTTCCCAAACTATTTAGACATGAAGGGCATCTTTTGCTGGCAATTGTACTTTGTTAGATTTGTGGTTCCACCGTCACTCCAAATAAAGATGTCTTCATATCTGAACTTGCAAAAATATGCCTAAACAATGTCCAATTTCTGAATCCAAGGAGATAAGGACTTCATTAATTTCAAAGAGGGGACCAAAAAGGGAAAAATGCTCTCTTATTGGTGGCTTTGAGCACAGATACGTGTCATGCCTAAAGTTTAGGTGTAGGACTCATTATTGTATTATTTGGAACTATTTGTTGGTTGGCTGAAAGCATACTCTTTTGCTAGTGGTTGGCAACAAAGTTCCAGGCTCGTTTGTCTCTCCGTTTACATGATTAATAAATTTATTATCAGATTCGTTATGTTTGCAGCAAACTTATTATTTGTCTTAAATAGAAAAAAATCTACTTAATACTCACATTATTAAAATCTCCTAAAAAATGATAAAATAATAATATATGGCACTGCCGATGGTTAGGACATTATTTAGGAAGAAGATTATGAGGCAACACTCTTTTAAACATCACAAAAGAATGAACTCGACTGTCGAGTTAAACTTACCATTTAACTAATGTTATATTGTACACACGCTTGATTTTATTAAATTAATAAACTTGATCACAGGGGAATTAGGACCGCGGAATTAATATAAAAATCAATCTTACGATCAAATAACTTACAAAATATATTAATGAAGAACCTGATATAAAAAAAGTAAATTATATGAAAAAAATGGTTGTATATATGGAAAAGATAATTGGATTAAGAATGATGCTTCTTAAACTAAACTTAATTATTCATTAATAAAAAACAATTATCAAAATTAAAATTTCCATGAAAATAATAGTTGACCCTTAGACTCAATAGATCAAGTGATCTCGAATTTAACTTTCATCAATGAAATATTACTTTTTAATCTTAATTTTTTATCGAAATTCATGGGTCTCTTTTTTAATAAAAAAAAAGTTAAGATATTTATCAAATGATAATTAGAATTGGTGTGGGCGTATAATTATTGCTTTGACGAAATTCAGCTCGGCAGTCCTTGTAACAAGCAAGCAGTGTCCAACACCTCTCTACCGAAGAACGCCACCACCACCACAATTAGTAGTATCAGCAGCAGCACAAGCAAGAAGAATCGAAAGCAGGCCAAGGCAGCGAGGCCCCTCGCTGTCGTCTTCTACAGAGATTTCTTCCCCTACGCACAAAAGGGGCACTACAAGGAGAGCTACTCTGCGCCCAGAAAGCTCTCCATAGAAAAAGATAGGCATCCAATGCCGTATCTTTGCAGCCATCTTGCTTTGATCCGGTCCTCGTAAATTTTGCACGCAGAAGCCTCCTCTTCCTCCTTCTGCTGCTCAGCTCATCTCGGAAAGTTGCTTTCAGCTCACCATCTTTGTTTCTTTCCTTTTGGCTGCCTAAAGGAATGGGTTTCGCGGCGGCTCTGTTTCTTCTTCCTGTTCAAGTGAAGAAACAGAGCTGCTCGCAGGATCTGAAGAACAGTACTAATACTCAGTTGCGCCTTTTCGGCAAGCAGCGCAGAGCGAAACGTTCGATCGTTCCGGTAAAGTGTTCACTCTTGATCAAAGTTCCCGTAAATTCATGCTTCTATCCTTTCAAATAATTCAGCAGCAAATAAAGTCGTCGTTTTTTTCAAAAAGCAATCAGAAGATCGAGAAGAAGCCGAGGAGGAACTAAATGGCTTTCCTTTTTCCTGCATGAATTGTCAGGTTGCGAGACTGTTCGGACCGGCCATCTTTGAGGCTTCGAAGCTGAAGGTGCTGTTCTTGGGCGTGGACGAGGAGAAGCACCCGGGGAAGCTCCCCAGGACCTACACCCTCACGCACAGCGATATCACGGCCAAGATCACTCTCGCCGTATCCAACACCATCAACCGGAGCCAGGTAAGTATCAAATTAAACCATCTCCATCTGCTTGCCACTCCGAAACGACATATATGTCGATGAACTGAAACAAAAAAGCTCATGGCCCATGCATGCATCAGCTCCAGGGCTGGTACAACAGGCTGCAGAGGGACGAAGTGGTGGCCGAGTGGAAGAAGGTCCAAGGAAAGATGTCCCTCCACGTCCACTGCCACATTAGCGGCGGCCACTTCCTTCTCGACCTCATCGCCAACCTCCGCTACTACATCTTCTGCAAAGAGCTCCCTGTGGTGCGTATGTTTCACCGGAACCGTGATGGAGCTTTGATAGCTTCACATTCTAACTTGATGTAACCCGTGCAGGTTTTGAAGGCATTCGTCCATGGCGACGGGAGCCTGTTCAACAACTACCCAGAGCTAGAGGAGGCGATGGTGTGGGTCTACTTCCACTCCAACCTCCCGGAGTTTAACCGAGTGGAGTGTTGGGGCCCTCTTAGGGATGCGGCATCGACCAGTCAAGGGAACACGCTGCCAGCAGCGTCTCAGGCCTCGCCTGAGGAGAGGCCACAGCAATGTCCAGAACCCTGCGACTGCTGCTTCCCCATTCATAGTTTGATCCCCTGGCTGCATGACTGCCAAGAAGAGTTCCAGACAGAGTCCTCCGGCCAATTGCAGCAATAAGACAAAGCGTATTGCCGACCGAAGAATACACATAATGCAGGGGACTCTGATTCTTATTCTTCGAACTGATCAAACCGGCTGTGTGAATACTTAGTAATGTAGATGTCTCAAATAAGTGGAAAGTGTATTTATATATAGATATCTATATATATACATGTGGAGCGAAGTCTGCAGTGATGATCTGTCTTTGTTTTAAAGGGATGCTAGAAAACATGGTATGTACATTTATGGTTAGGTCATAAAAGATGGAATTTAATCTACACTTAACAAAAAAACTTCACTACGTGTTTGTAAAACATTAGTGATAGAACAACATCATCGTCTGCTCTCAAGTGAATGTTATGTAGTATTGTTGCAATGTTTTGATATCTAAAGATAAAAGTGATAGAGTTATGAAGAGGTAGTGTATTGTAGCCTATAACCACTTAAAGCAACTCTGCCTACACAAGACCAATTTGGAAGGATTAGGGAGCCTTGGAGTCGTGATTTTTGGATAAACTGTGTTAGATTTCAAGCAAAATATCTTGATTTTGTTAGACTATGTGAAGTTATTTGTCAGGATCAGTGGGGAACAATGATCATCAAGGAGACATGGAACAGACATCAGATTGAGTCGCAATAAATATTTGACAAATATAATTTATAACTTAACAAATGAATTGAAAATTATTTTTTAATGGTTCACATGAAGACCAGTGCAAAAAATAAATGCACATGTGAGAGGGAACATTAAGCATACCAATATAAAGATGAATCCCGTTGCTATTTACTTGTAAAAAAAGATGGGTAGCTCATCAAGGTAATAGTTGGACAAATTAATTTATAGCCAAATTATATGATTACAGCATCTGTAATGTCCGAAAAGTCTTATATTACCAGTACAAAAGGAATGATTTTGGTAATGTAACCTTTATAAAGAAGAGTACTACAAATACAAAACCTAGCAACTAAAGAGATCCATATGAACAGAACTGGAAAACTAAAATTTAAAGGAAGATATTAATGAAGGGAGCCAAAAATCAAAGAAATTACTTTGATCCTTTGAAGAAATTTCCTATATATCAGATGTTCAAGCGTGAAACACTGGAAAACATTACATGAAAGTATGATGATAAAAACAACTTACACACTAGACGAGTGTAACAAAGAACTCAAAATTTCAAAATTCCTAGAGCATGAGAATCAACCATAAGATCCTTTGAAGATAGAAAGCCTAACTTAGCACAAGCAAGACATTTGTTGGCTTCCGATAGAAATAATGAATTTAATGTTTTTTCCTACTCACTTAGATTGCAACCCTGAACATAAGGATGATCATACTTGATGTACTTGGTCCAGTAAGGCCTATATTTGGTCATCGCCAGCTCCAACCATGGTTTCATATTGCCATTATAGTGAATGACAGCAGCATTGTCTATCTCTGAGCGATCAATGCTAGGGTTATACCCCAAGCCAAGCACATGCCATGATTTGTGAAGTGGATGTGTCAACTTGTAAAATGTTAATAGTCCTGGTGGAAGTGTCCCAAGCTTCCAAAGCACTCTGTCTTCGTTCTACAGCAAGAGAGAGAGAGTCAAAATAAATGAGATATTATAATAAACTTAAATAGGATACAAGCTTCAGAGTGTGGGTGCTTTTTGGCAAGCTTATAAAATGTATATAGTATAATGTATATAGTATAATGTATATAGTATAATTCCCCAACAGACCTAACCCGGGTCAGTTGGGAGCCCCCACCTCATCTCTGGTTCAAATTGAACACAGATGGGTCTTTTGTAGACCCAAAAGAGGTGGGCGGGGCTGGCTTTTTTATTAGAGCCACTAACAACATTTTTGTATCTGCAGGATCCCTCAGAATCTCAATCAAATCGGCGCTGGAGGCGGAAATCCGGAGTATGAAAGCTGGCTTGGAGAAATGCAGATCGTTGGGAATTCGGAAGCTGATGGTGGAAACAGCTTCATCCATGCTAATTCAACTTATGAAAAAGGAGATAAAGTGCCCCTGGAGACTCAGAAATATATTATCGGATCTTTGGAATTTACTTCCTTCTTTTGAAAACGTTCAATGTAAACATATACCACGGACAGCTAATAGGGCTGCCGATTTTTTGGCTAAAAAGGGCCGACAATCGCTTTGCGATTCCTTTTGGGAGGAGACGCCTCCTCAGGCTCTCCTTGATATATTGTACCAAGACTCTACTATTATCACCACTTAATTGATGAACTCCTTTAAAAAAAAGAGAGATATTATTTTAAACTAGCAGAATAGATGATGCTCAATTCAGAATATCGCAGAGTAAAGTTATTCTTTTCCTTTCTTCACTATATAGTATATTGTCAGAAAGTCAAAATTGCCAGAAGCTAAGCATTAACTCCAAACATATAGAGATACCAAATTGTGCAACTATTTTGAAACCCAATGAAGACAATGTTCTCCTACTATTGTAAAGGAACTGGTAAACTTATGCATTCTCATTTTTTTTCGAGTGAGCATATTTCATTTTTAGCATGGCAACGAATATGTTCTTAGCTCTGTAAAACGAATTGAATACCGTAGTGTAAATTTTTTGCTGTTTCTTTCGATCCATCGCCATGTTCATATCCTATTGGACACACTGGCACTCTAATCAAGATTGATGCATCAGAAGTAACCCGACAATACCCTTCAAGGCCAATGCTTTAACCAAAAGTTGGTTGGTGGGATGGGTAAGCGCTTCCAAAACTGGTGACGAGACCAAAGTTCGAATTCCAGAAGAACCGTTGTCAGGAGAGGGGTAATCTTTAACATCCCATCCCCACGAATGGATTAGTCAAGCTAGTTGTTCTCTGGACACAGTTGGACACCAAAAAAACCAATGGTTTACTGGAGCAGCAAACAAGAAGCTAACTAGTGTGTTCCTTGATTAAGAATGGTATTCAAGATCAAACAAATATGTTAGAATGGATTAGCTATTATAGGTCAAATCAATATTACAGTTAACATTGAGTTTTCTCGAAACAGGTTAAGAAGGATTAAAATACTGGACCAGTGCAAAGGGGAAGTCAAACAACATGGCAAACTGAAGAAAAAGAAAATTTGCAGATGAGAATCACATTTTGATATATGTGAAGGAAAAACATAATTATCTTACAGCTAAAGAAAAAAGAAAATTATTTATGTTCGAGTGACACTAGATGCTGATATCTATCTGGATACACTGCACATCTCTCCATAAATTTTGTCAGTATCGATATTTAAGTACTTAAATGTAAAAGATTGTGGAGTACATGCACATAATGCTTCAAATGTAAAAGATTATAGAGTATGTATACATAATTTATAAGTAAATGAGACCATAAATGTTTTATTAACATAAAACTAAGTCCAAAACAGGAGACTATAAAGTTCCACACATTCCTTTTGCAAAAAATAAACAAATAAAGTTCCACATATTTCCATTGAAAAAAGAAAATTTCCAGTACAATGTCCAGCTATAATAAGCATGCTTTAACCTCTTATTTGTTGAAATCATAAATTTCTGCATGCATTCAATGACAAAAATTACTGAAACTTACCATATTCTGCCATTTGTGATAGATCCCAGTAATGTCTTTCTTCTTCCATTCCTCAAGATCAAACATATTCATACCATAGGCCCAACCACAGGCATTGGGATCAAAGTTACGAGCTATATGAGGGTTTGAAAAATTGAGATACTTGTCAAAACGATGGAAACTTTGACCGCAAGTCTCAACTGCACCATTTACATTTCCATTAAGATTTATGGACCACAATGGTGTCAGATCCTTCTGAACAACAATGTCATCATCAAGAAAAAGGATTTTATCCAACTTGGGATAAACCTCCGGGAGATAAAACCTCAGATGGTTCAGCATAGACAGATACTTTGGGTTTCTGTATTTTAGGTTGGACGAGCCAGCTGAGAGGGTTGCTGGATGATCTGCCTTAAAGTAATACTCCTTCATTGCAGCAGATTCAAGCTGCCTAAGAACTGGACAATAAGACGAGTTTAACCATTTGAAATCATCTACATTCTCAACATGAATGGTTGCCTTTCCAGGTGGATTTAGCAAAAACCACATGTTCATGGCACCAAAGTTCAATTTATCTGTAACAAGATGGAAAACATGTTTTTCTGGTTCCTGCAAAAGTTACAATTTATTTCGATGAAGCCTTGAAGAGATATAACCAAAATAACAAAGTGAAAACAGAGGTGTTATACCTCCGCATTCATAATAGTTGAGTTGACAACAACAGATGCAGCCAAAACATTGTCAGAGAAAAGGGCATAGTGATAAAGATTTGGATTTTCCAAATTTTCGCTCCTCGGAAATCTTCTTTTCTTCAGTGGGAGGAGGTAATAATCAATAGTTAGACGCATAGATAAGCAATGAATTCCATTAGGAATTGTCTTTGCAGCCATTTGGCTAAGAAATGTGCTTTGTTTCTTCAAGCCTCTAACTTGTTCATCTGCCGATTGTAGTATATTTCTGAGTTTTGCTGTTACTGCCCTGCAAGCATATAATGCTTCCCTTGCTTTGGATAAAATTTGACTCATTGCTTTTATTTTCCCTGGAGCACTATAAAGTTTGGATAAATACCACAGTTAGCATATACCATAACAATAAGTTGGTTTCATAAAAGGAAAACTGAAATAGAAATAGCAACTTGCCTGTGATGAAGGTCAGAATCAGCACTGGCCTCTCCAATTGTCCGTTGATTTTCTTTTATGCGTGTCAGTAATTCCTGATAGAGATCAAGCTTATTTTTTGATTTAGCAAGCTCTGAATAGACTCTAGCCATGATTATCTGGTCGCGCATTAGACGAATTTTTGAATCTAGATTTTCGTTCTCATTTTCTTTCCTCCATATGCTATATTTTCCAAGTACTGCAGAATCCACAGCTTTTGATCGCTCAATAGCACCATTTTCAAGCCTAACCAGTACCTCATCATCCTGTTGAACCATCTCAATCACTCTCTGCTCTCTTCTATTCTCCCTCAATTGCTGTAGTATGGAAAGATAAGAAAGAAGATCAAATATTGCATATATGCAAAAACATTATAAAAACTTATTAAGAATATTAAATATGGATTAAGATCATAAAAGATATTATTTACGTTCCCATCAGCAAAGTAACAAAACAAACACCCAAAGGACAACATTACATACTCAAATTACTTACCCTTCGAACTAACTTAGCAGATGATTCCAGAATTTGATGTACATCTGCATCATGTTAATCTTTTTAGCTAGCCACAAAAATATATAGCATACAATACATTAACAAAATAAGAAGCAAATAGTGACCTGGAGTGTCTTTATCTATGGTTCGTAACAAACTAAAAAGACCATCATTCTCCAACTCAACTGTGGCAGGTATTCTTTCAGCATTTGAAATGTTGTGAAGTGACTTCAAAAAAGTATATATAGGAAATTATTGTAAGTATATTGGACACAGTCTAGTGCACTGATATAGAAGTTTCTTCCAAATATCACGGAAGAAAGAGAGTTACATATATGGGAATCATTTCATGCGGATCAGCATCACTGATTCCTTCAGGTTGCCATGATAACAAGAAAATGTTTCTCCTCAGAAAATCAAGACACTGCTTTCCCAATTCTTTCCAATTTGAAGGTATGAATTTACCTGCTTGATCTGCAAATGTAACAACACATACATGATTATTGACACCCAGAAATTTTCCACTAATTCTGAAAAAGGTTTATATGTATAAATGAAGCATCAAAGAAAGAAAAATAATCAAAACGAGTAACATATCTTCCGTATCCACCAATTTGTTTCTATTTTTAATTCTTCTTACTTTCTGTTAAATGAAAGTTACCATTTACAGTCACTTTAACTTTCAACCTTACAAGTTAACCAAATAAAGTGGAGATGGGAATAACAGAAATGACAAACTTTATTCGAAGAAAATGAAGTATCCAGGCTGCATTAGGAATCTTTGGGATCCTCCTAACATTTAAGAGTAGGGTATATCATAACAGCAAAAGTTTCATTGTCATATTTGCTTGCTAAGTGAGTGCCTACAATATTGTACAACTTATAGCATTATCCACAAAGGAAATGAGCAATGATAGAAAGCTATATACTGATAATGGGAGGAGCAAGATCAAATACTTCTAGCCCAGCTAACCGTGCAAAATATGGGATTATGTTAGCACAACATTACATAACTTTTTCTGTAAAAACAATAATCTAAATGGTTATGAATAGCACGGAAAAACTTTTTTTCTGTTACATTATTGCACCTTTATAAGCAAAATCTCCAAATTGATGGATAAAACGTGATTCGCGTAAGAAAACATATTTCCATTGGATTTCAGAGAACAGTACACGGATCCGAGCAGCGAAACTAGGCACAATCTTTATTTTGTGAATTCCTCGAGCTCGCTAATGATAGCACCGCAATCACTGTTATAGCAGTGGCATTTTCATAGAACAAAGATCTACACGGTGGCTGCGTCTATTAACTAGATTAACGTTAAAAGGCTATCCATCAACATATCGAAAAGCCAACTGTGAACATAAACGCGGACCACAGCAGCCAGCAGGAGAACCTGAAGGCACAGAAACGAGCGAACCCTCTCCCGATGCTGAGATCACTACCATTCCTCCAATGGTCTCATGAGAAGTGCATAAGAAAAGAGCGAAGCTTTGATCTACCGAGCGTACCGGAGGAGAACGGAGTGCAATCGCAGGGCGCCAGGAGGAGCGATGACGCGAGCAGGAAGACGAATATGAGGAGCAAGGACGGCAGTCGGAGACCGACGGGGACCCGCCTGTCGCCTCCGGGAGCGCCCGCCGAGAGACTTCTCGATGGCATCGGAGGCAATGCGACCGATCGATTTCCGAAACTATAAAAATGAACGAAACCAGGAGAGGCGTCAAAAATGAGGCCTTGGATTTCGTTTCGACGTTTATTTAAAAGTTAAAACTGGAGATCGCGTTCAGTTAAAATGTTCGCCCTCTTTTATTTCCGTTGTTTAATAACAAATAGATGTATTTTTTTTTTTTTTGTTAAATTGAGTAGTTTGGGAACGATTTAAACAAATAATTATTTAAATAAGGTAAAGAGGTACATTTATGTTTTGAACAATTTGATCAAAATTAAATTTGATCTAAGTCGTAAAATCTTTAAATGTTTGAAGAATAAGCATATTAAAAAAATTCAATGATTATGTAAACTATTAAACGGTTAATACTCTAAAAACACATCTCACTACGTAGCAGAATATATTTTTAAAGTCTTACTTATATAAATCTTATCTTAAAATATAAAGTTTCACTGATCAATAAAGAAAAAATAATCATTATCAAAAATATAATACAAAATGAATATACAAATATAATTGTGTGAAAATCTTAAAGAGATGATAACATATGAGTCACATGTTTCACTAATTTATTAAATGACTCAACTATTTTTTAAGATAAAAAATACAACTCGATGATATATAAAAAATAAAAAAAAATTAGTGTCCATGTGATGCAATATCACCACGAATATCTTATGGCACAAACGTCTTCAATTGCTTGTAGAATTGAATTGTAAGAAAAATATATTCATGTGATTTATAAAGTTCAATAAGTGAACAAATCAAAAATTAAATAAGAAACATCAGGACATACCAATATAAAGCATCATAAAAAAAATATCACGTGATCATATTATAGATTAATCATGATAGATGAAANTTTTTTTTTTTTTTTTGTTAAATTGAGTAGTTTGGGAACGATTTAAACAAATAATTATTTAAATAAGGTAAAGAGGTAC
Organism: Pontederia paniculata; assembly: GCA_001647135.1. NCBI lineage: Eukaryota > Viridiplantae > Streptophyta > Magnoliopsida > Commelinales > Pontederiaceae > Pontederia > Pontederia paniculata. The sequence goes on from LTAE01009999.1 coordinate 15,504, forward strand.
ATTTATGTTTTGAACAATTTGATCAAAATTAAATTTGATCTAAGTCGTAAAATCTTTAAATGTTTGAAGAATAAGCATATTAAAAAAATTCAATGATTATGTAAACTATTAAACGGTTAATACTCTAAAAACACATCTCACTACGTAGCAGAATATATTTTTAAAGTCTTACTTATATAAATCTTATCTTAAAATATAAAGTTTCACTGATCAATAAAGAAAAAATAATCATTATCAAAAATATAATACAAAATGAATATACAAATATAATTGTGTGAAAATCTTAAAGAGATGATAACATATGAGTCACATGTTTCACTAATTTATTAAATGACTCAACTATTTTTTAAGATAAAAAATACAACTCGATGATATATAAAAAATAAAAAAAAATTAGTGTCCATGTGATGCAATATCACCACGAATATCTTATGGCACAAACGTCTTCAATTGCTTGTAGAATTGAATTGTAAGAAAAATATATTCATGTGATTTATAAAGTTCAATAAGTGAACAAATCAAAAATTAAATAAGAAACATCAGGACATACCAATATAAAGCATCATAAAAAAAATATCACGTGATCATATTATAGATTAATCATGATAGATGAATAAATATTTATCTCAAATCAAATAAGTAATCTATTGTCAATCATTATTATATATCATTACTCTTAGATCAATTACATTTATCATCATCCTAATACCTCAAATAAGGTGTCACAACTTAGGTTTAAACTTTAGTTTAACTCGTAAATCGTGGCATATCACGAACGATCAAATAAGATTGCGAAAATATGATATAATACATTTAGCTAATATAATAGAAAATGACCAAGCCACGCCATTAATAATTGATCATTCAGATCAAGTACAAACTACTAAATTTATAATGTATAAGTCTAGTTTCACATATTACATCCAACTCTTTCCTTTTATAGTACATGTTCCAAGTAATTTTCCAGCTCTTTCAAAAGAAAACATTGAAAGCATAAGTCTCACCTATTCTTTCTATCCAAAAGTGCTTCTAATGGGACCGAATTTTAGTTTGTAACAAATTGGTCTCTTAACTTGAAACTTGCTCGTCGAAAGTCTCTTCACCTACGATAGCAGGTTTTTTCGGTTTTCACTCCACGTGGTAAATCCACATAAATAAAAAATAAAAAATAAAAATATTGACGTGGAATTTAAATATTTTTTGAATAGTCTCTTAACTTTACTCGATTCTCATTTTGGTCTCCTAACTTTAAATTGTAACCAAAAGATCATCTAATCTTGGTTTGTAACTAAATGGTCCTCAACTTTATAATACGTTCATCGAAGGTCCCTTTTTATCAAATTTGATTTATCATTTTTTTGTCCACGTGAGAATACAAACATTAATATTTCTTGTGTGTATGTTATTGTATGTATATGTGAGAATAACATGAACATATAGAATATTTTAGTTTTTATCTCATGCAAAAGTAAATGATTTTTATAAATTTCATCAAAAAAGAAAGGTTAGCAGTCATCAGAGTTTGGGAGGAAGATGCACGTACTGGTGAAACTTGATGGCGATCGATATCCATTTTTTGAATAAAAATTATAAAANGAAATGGACCTTCAGTGAACGTATTATAAAGTTGAGGGATCATTTAGTTACAAATTAAAATTAGGAGACTATTTGGTTACAATTTAAAGTTAAGGGACCAAAATGGTAACCGAGTAAAGTTAATGGACTATTCAAAAAGTATTTAAGTTCCAGGTCAATATTTTTATTTTTTATTTTTTACTTACGTGGATTTACCACGTGGAGTGAAAACCGGAAAAACCTGCTATCATAGGTGAAGGGACTTTCGACGTGCAAATTGCAAAGTTAAGGGACCAATTTGTCACAAACTAAAATTTAGGGACCAAAGTGGGATATGAGCAAAGTTGAGGGACTATACACGAAAATTACACTCAGTTTGTCAGTTTACATGACACTCAATTTGAAAAATAATAAAAATAATAATATGAGCAAACCATAGCTCAAGTTGAAAACTCATTACTCATATGCTATCACTCAATTTGATAAAAAAACAAAATTTAATGATAAATAACATAAATACTCATATCATATCATATACACAACCATCACCAGAATAATACAATAACATGATAATATTGTGCTTGCCACATGGAGAAATATGAAAATCGTGAATGCATTTACATATCATATCGCCAACTGGTCAGAGATATTAATTCTGACGAGATAGTGGTTGTTGAATTCTAAAGGTGACCCCTATGAATTCAAGTGATGGCTCACATTGGTTATAGTGTAGCACTTCGGTTCGTATGGCACTTAGGTTCAAACAAGCTTGAATCATCCTTTCAAAAATTTATTATATCAATCTTATAAAGTATTTCAACATATAGGATAAACATATCAATCCGGTAAGGGAAATGCAAATTATGCTTATATAAGATGCAAATGTCTCACTACATCATATCAATCTTATAACATAATTGCAAAAAAAAAAAATAATTCAATATGTTGCTTAGTTCATATAAATCATATTACTATTGCATGTATTGAAAAGTATAATTATTAGAATACTATGCACTTAACACCATAGGATATGTTTCAACCTCTAACATATCAGATTGAGTGACATTGAATGTAAAATACATAGCAATTAGTAAACATATCTTATTTAAGCACAATTAATTTATATTCAAAAGCTTCAATCCAAGTAAATATATTATTCTTTACAAGGTATTCTAAAAAATTCGGGTGATAAGACTATTTTCTGCTTCATTTATGCACCTTGACAAACTGAGTGATGCTTAATGTAAAATTCGTAACTAAAAATCTAGACATCATATTTCAGACAATTCAATTTTCTCGAAAACTAGACTTCTTTAGCTTTAATCCATATAAATCCCATAATTTTCTATTTACAAATTTGTCCTAGAAAAATATGAGATCTAACAATACATTAGTTCATTTCTGTAAACTGGCATACTGAGTGTTATGCATTAAAATATTTATAACCCTCAATGTACATAACATTTTTATGAGATTTCAGATGCCCTAGAAAATATATATAGATGATTTGTTATCACTACAATAATAGATTTAAAGTTTTAGTATTTCTATAATCACATAATTATCATTTCAGCTTATGCATAGTATGAAATAGATTGAGCGACCTCTAAGTTTAAATACATATCTTCTAGCTACAATTTTGATAAGGAAATTTCAAAGGGTGTGAAAAAAACAGACTTCAAAGGGAACTCATGAATATTATTTCATAACTTTTGAAGGATAGAAAGGTGGTTTAACATATACAAATTTTGATAGATCTTTTGTCTTTGCACCTTCATTTAGCTTAGCTAAATTTTCTCCTAAATTTATTAAAAATTCTATTTGGTACACTTTAACATATATGTACAATAAGTGCTCTAACTATTAGGGTTGAAGTTTTTACCTTAACACCATTATCATACAATCATATTAATCATATAACATGACATACGTGCATGCAATCTTATATGTATAATGTCATGAATATCACATAAAAACATGATCAAGGGTGGATAATGAATCATTTCATACTTTTGATGCTAATTAATAATTTATTTTACTTTCATTGCATAACTTTCATCGTGTGAAGTTTACTTTCATATAACATGACATAAGCGCATGCAATCTTATATGTATTATGTCATGAGTATCACGTAAAGACATGATCAAGGGTGGATGATGCATCATTTCATACTTTTGATGCTAATTAATAATTTATTTTACTTTCATTGCATAACTTTCATCGTATGAACTTTACTTTCATCAGCATTATATACTTACATCATATGTACTTTACTTTCATGGTGATTACATAATTTATATTATATGTACTTTACTTTTATCATCATTGCACAACTTACATCATCATCATTTAATTCATCATTAATGTTCACTCTCTTTGTTTATGACGACATTGAAAAAGGAGCGTTCATCATCAGTTCGCCCAAATTATGAATTTCCAAAAGAAAACCATGACAATGCCCCTTCAGGAGAAGAACGTTCGATAAACTTTTTTTGTTGCATATAGAGGAATGGTCCATGCAAAAGGAACTAAGTAGTTTCTCTGCAACTATACTATTAGTCTCTAGCATCATCATCATAGCATAACCTTACATTACTCTCGATAATCAACAAACAAAGGTAACCTATTTATTAGTGTGTTCTTTATCTTACATATAATACATAATACATCAATAGGGCTAGTCATAAAGTATAGACATTATTATGAACCAACAATAATCAATGTTCATATAAAATCTCGTAACATAAGTATCATTTCACTATTGACCATTAATGGTCAGACCATATGAAGTTTTATAACATAAACATCATTGATCATGATTATATAGTTTTATAACATCAACAATCATCATAATATGAACTGATAATGCTTAGGATTCATACAAAATTTTATAAATCGAACATCATCATGATATCGACAATATACCATGATTTATAAAAAAACCTTAAGTGTATATATATATATATATATATATATATATATATATATATGTATATGTATATATATGAGAGAGAGAGAGAGAGAGATGGATAAATGTTTAGACACCTCAACATCTCGTTCTTACCTTTCTCCACCCTAGGCCGAAATCAAGAGGAAGGATGTGCAATAAGTGCGAGAAACTTGTGGAACCACTCTAATCTTGAAGGTTTCTCATCTAGGTAAGCAGTTATCTTCTATTCTATGAATTACCCTTATATTTTGGTTAATCAAGAATTTCTCTATCCATAATTTAATCTAACGTATCATTAATCCCTACTAAATATGAATGACATCAAAGTCAAGATTTGAATAAAACACACCCTTAGCTGAAATGAACTTTTTGTTGAAATTTCATAAGAATTGTTTTCTAACTCTAGCTGATCTAAAAATTAGAAAATTATTTATGTTATATCCGCTTTAAGTATATTTTTCATAGGCTTTACAATTTAATCAATCATAATTTTATAACAGATGTTATGATCAAATGATAAAGTCCAATTCTCGTTGTTTCCTGAAATCGTTGATCTGAATTGTAAATTTAAAAGTAAATAGTATAAATGGAACGAATACAAANATATATCATCATAACGTGAACCAATAATAATTGGATATCATATAAATCTTATGACATTAGTATCAACATATAATTACGTCTTACTTATTAATCAAGATGACACATAAAAGGATCATAGAAAGAAGTGAATAATCACATAGAATCATTGATCATGTCAATTAAAGAGAGATTTAAATAACATATTTGAACATTCGAATAAGAGATGAATCAAATAGTAAGGTTAAATCATTTAGGGTGTGTTTGGTTGAGGTATTAGTTAGGGAATAAGCATTTATTCCTTAATTTATACCCATTTTCTTAAAAGGGCACTTTCATCATTAAAAAAAATATTTATATCCAACTTGGGTATAACTCTCACAAAACTTATACCTAGAGGAGAGCAAGTACTATCTTATACCAATATTGGGTATAACATTTTGACAAATTAACTGATAATATTTAACAAAAGCATGTATTTAATAAAATAAATTTGACAAAGCAAATATTTATTTGACTAAAATTGTTTTAAAGAATTAAAATTTTAATAAAAAAATCAACTATTTAATATAAACAATATTAATCATTCAAATATTTAACAAACACCCATATAAAAATTGTATCATTGCGTAAACATAATTAAAATAAAAAATTGTTTATTTGATATTTGATTCTTGGTACTATTAGGAGTTTCAAATATAATTACTTATAAGAACTTCTATGATAAGACTATTTTTTTACGTTCATATGACATAATTAATTGCAAATATATATGAAGTTATTATGGCTTTGTTTTAGCTCGAAATTATTTCTTTGACATAATATATAATTTTATTCGACTATATTGTAATAACTTTTGTGTTATTTTATGTTGGTGTTTTATAATGTATTACAATAAATTATTATTTTTATAAAATTTGTATTGGTGTTTTATGTGGTGATGTAATGAAATTTTATAATATAATTTTAATTAAAAAATATTTTAAAAAATCAAATTTTAAATAAAAATTGATTAACTTAAAAAATTATAATTTGTATTATCTAAAAATATAATGAAAATAAAAAATATTTTAAAAAATATTTATATCTAAATAACATTATATATATTCTCATATTCAACCAAGCACAAATTGAAATATATGTCACAATTATAATTTCTACCAACCTAACAAAAATTAGAATAAAAAATAAGTATAACTATACCATGAGTATAACTATTCTTATTCTGTTATTCTTACATAACAAAATTTGAACCAAACGCAATCTTAATATCAAGAATTCAGTAAGAACATTGAGTAACCCTAAATTTGATATAAAATTATATATGCCACATTAATGAGTATGTCATCATCATATAGATTATGACATATGATTATAAATTTAGAATGATCATAAAAAAACATATCATAATTTATTCATTTGATTACTCTTAAGAGCTAAGAGATAAATATTATGATTCATTATCAATGTAGACATGTAGATCATTAAAATTCATTTATAGCATCTCAACAATAATCACGATATCAAATAATATAATTTTGGACAACTTCAAATAAAAAATTCATTTTGAGCCTTAGATAGATTTAACATAATATCAATATAAAAATTATAACTTAATATATCAATTTCCCTTTAGAATAATTATAATTTTCTTTCAAAGTAGATTCCAAGATATAAATTTCATATATCTCCTTATCATTTATTCTTAAAAATCTTGCAATATCGTCTATCAATTTCATATCGAAAGTCGTGAGAACTCAACCTTAAAACATTAATAACTCTTTATAGATTTATCCTTTTTATGTCATTGTATGATTTAATAAAGTTCACACAGACATGTACCTACTCCATAAATTCATATCACAATTTTACTATTCCAATTTATAATATATTTTACAAGTTGAACACACTACATCTCGTGATATTTTGATACAAAATTAGTATTTCGATCATAATATCTTCTATATACCTCAGGTCAAGATGAAATCAATTTCTGCTTAAACTAGACTTTGAGTGCTACACTATATATATATATATATATATATA
>LTAE01009999.1:23814-34666 GCA_001647135.1 Pontederia paniculata
TATATATATATATATATATATATATATAACATGAATATAACAATATCGACGTTGAATCTCATCAATCTAAAGTAGAAAATCTAACTTATATATAAATCTGAATTTTTGAAAATAATTTCAAATAAAACTTCTTAAATATTGGATCATCATATGCAAGATATAATTAGAAATCATATTTGCCATTTCGATCCGATAAATATGTACAAGATCAAATTCGCCATAATTCCATTGCTTAAGTTCCGAATCATCTTTTTTTTATGAATCAAACTATTCTCGTTTTTTTCTTCTCTTTTTGTGATATTGGCATCTCTCCATTGTCCTGGGCGGCCTGGTCTAGTGCGGCTACATGAGGTCAGAAAGGGTGGGAGTGAGAGATGTTGGGAGGCGGTTTTTTGTTGTTGCACTTTTTTATTCCTTTTTGGTTTTTTACTTTAGAAAGATCATATTGTTACATTATTGGTCCTTTCATTTGTATAAAAGTATATTACGTTAATTCAATAGTTGGTCAATGAAAAAATAAATTTTTGATTGACCATAAATGAACGATATTTTTTTTTAAAATGACTACACTTTTAAAAACAAATATTACTTTATCATGTTTTATATTTTCAATACAGAACTTTTATATCTTTAAAACATATCAACCACATGGAAAATAAATTATTTTTGTTGAATTCACTTTCTTAAGAATTCTTTTTTTTTATGAAAACAAACTGAATTTTCGAAAAAAAAAATATGGCACTTGAAATTATAACTTAATACATAAATTTTCCTTTAGAATAATTCTAATTTTCTTTCAAAGTAGATTCCAAGAGGATTTACATATAAAATTCATATATCTCCTTATCATTTATCTTAAAAAATCTTGCAATATCGTCTATCAATTTCATATCGAAAGTCGTGAGAACTGAACCTTAAAACATTAATAACTCTTTATAGATTTATTCTTTTTATGTCACGGTACGATTTAATAAAGTTCACACGGACATGTACCTACTCCATAAATTCATATCACAATTTCACTATTCCAATTTATAATATATTTTACAAGTTGAACACACTACATCTTGTGATATTTTAATACAAAATTAGTATTTCGATCATAATATCTTCTATATACCTCATGTCAAGATGAAATCAATTTCTGCTCAAACTAGACTTTGAGTGCTACAAATAAATATATATATATATATATATATATATATCATTTTAATTTTCGAATGAGTATAACCTATTAAAAACTTATTTAAAACAGATAACATAAATTTAAATATAACTAAATAACATGNATATATATATATATATATATATATATCATTTTAATTTTCGAATGAGTATAACCTATTAAAAACTTATTTAAAACAGATAACATAAATTTAAATATAACTAAATAACATGAATATAACAATATCGACATTAAATCTCGTCAATCTAAAGTAGAAAATCTAACTTATATATAAATCTGAACTTTTGAAAATGATTTCAAATAAAACTTCTTAAATATTGGATCATCATATGCAAGATATAATTAGAAATCATATTTGTCATTTCGATCCAATAAATATGTACAAGATCAAATTCACCATAATTCCATTGCTTAAGTTCCGAATCACCTTTTTTATGAATCAAACTATTATCATTTTTTTCTTCTCTTTTTGTGATCTTGGCATCTCTACATTGTCCTGGGAGGCCTCATCTAGTGCGGCTACATGGGAGAGAGATGTTGGGAGGGGTTTTTTTTGTTGTTGCACTTTTTTATTCTTTTTTGTTTTTACTTTAGAAAGATCATGTTGTTACATTATTGGTCCTTTCATTTGTATGAAAGTATTTTTTTAGAAAATAATTACGTTAATTCAATAGTTGGTCAATGAAAAAATAAAATTTTGATTGACCATAAATGAACGATAATTTTTTAAAAAAATGACTACAATTTTTAAAAAAACATTGTTTTATCATGTTTTATATTTTCAATATAGAACTTTTATATCTTTAAAACATATCAAACACATGGAAAATAAATTATTTTTGTTGAATTCACTTTCTTAAGAATTCTTTTCTTTTTCATGAAAACAAACTAAATTTTCGAAAACAAAAATATGGCACTTGAAATTTTTTTAGCATTAATCAATACAAGAATACTAAGATCAGAATCATATACACGATAATTATATAATAATATATTGATGATAGGAAAATCTATATATGAGATTTCCGCATCCATTTTATCCTAATGATAATAATAAACTCACAAAGCTTTTAGGGGCCGGCAAGTAGCAACAGTTCACCATAATAATTTATTATAATTAATGTGATAATCAACATTCTCTTAATACTCACATAAAACATAAAATAAACGTCCTTAAAAGTTAATTTACTTATGCCATCTTGAGAGGTTAGCGGGATGTAGAAGCACCCAACGATAATAGAACCAAGACATGCAGATGTCATATATCGGTTAACTGATAGTACTAGTCATCATTTAATATTGAGTTAATCTTCTTCCATTCAATTAACGGGCACCAGAAAAAGCTACTAAAGAACGAAACTTGTGATCCCCTTCTCACTTCACCAAATCAACATTCAAGTGAGCTCGAGCTGAAATGCTTGCTTAATGTCCAAAAACTAGATATCTTCGATTTGCACAGCCAGGTTTCCTGCTCATTGTTGCTCCTAAAAAGTTGAAAAGTTTGAGGCGATAAGGTAGAATTTTGCTAAAATGTTGTGATCAGAATGTTGGAGGTGCTGACCAACAGAGAGGTCCAGTCAAGTATGTTACAAAACCATTCTCTTGCTGTGTGCGTGTGTATATATCTATATATCAATCACCAAATAAGGTCAATGGAGTCATTATCCGAACCGGACCTTAGCACAGAAACAAAAGAGCTTCTTCTTGGAAATCTCGACTAGGACAAATTTCTGTCAAGTGTAAACTTTACAGACACCATGCAAAATGCATGGTAGGTTCGGATACACTTCATGGTACATTTGCTAAAATGCTACCTAAGAATTCAATTGAAACCGAACTCCCAAGCAGTCGTGAACTACAGAGGCAAGTCCTCTAAGAGATGATGGCGACACTCAAGTAGTCTCCAATCTTCAAACAAGCAAGCAAGATAAATCATTAGCCTTTGAGAAAAGAGATGATTTTTCAGAAGAATATGTACAATGGTAAATTCGATGCTTACCTGAAAACCAAGTTGAGCAAGTGTTTTCCCATCATCCATTCCCCTTCGATTTCCATAAGAGAAAGTCATACCCACCTTCAATGCCAGAAAGCTCTTGTAAGCAAAAGAAGATACACCAGAACATGCATAGTTTATATCCAATGTAGAGTTAGGTGGATTCTGAGCTAATGTATTATCTTCATTAATATACTTGAAGTTCTGGAGATTATAGCTAGCCAAATAAATGAAAATGTGACATCTAATTTCTTCAAAAAGGAAGCTAAAAGTAAGTAATTTCAACCCGACAACTGAGCTGTCGAGGTGGCTGATACCTTCTCCAATACAAAGCGACCAGTCTTGTTCGGATATACAAACGCAAAAGATACTTTTGCACTTCTTTTCCTTGCAGCAGGAGCAACCTCTTTGACCTATGAACTAGAGTTTAGACTTGAGAATATTTGAAGCAACAAAAGCAAAATCCTAAAAATGCATTACCAGATCAGTAAGTTCACGTAAAGTGGCATCCTTCCAAGTATAAATTTGAACCTCATCTTTTGGTTCCTTCCCTCTAACAGCAAAATCTTCTTGGGAATAATGACCACCTTCCTGTCAAAAGGACAAAGTTCCTTACCATTCTGAATTCCATAATAGAATTCTTAAAAGAAATAATTAAATATGGAATCTGAAGTACTGACAAGAAAATAGAAAAAGAAGCTACAGAACAAATAAAAGGCGAGGTAAAAAATTCAATACTTCGTAGCAGCATAATAGCAGTATCCTTCCTATTTTCCATTAAAAAACAATCTTTTAGATTGGAAACATAGTTTCTTGTAGATTGGCATATATATTTCAGCATTTATTCTGCAGTAATGTGATATATAGCAATACTCCAGTATTCCATCAATTGAATTCTCATTTAATATCCATGTGACAACATCAAGCCATCTTTGCATCTAGCAACCAATTATAAGAGAGATAGCAGCATACAGAATGGATCCTCCTTTCTGAATCATATTGATCTTGTCATATAACCAATTTTCACAGTTCTTCAGTCAGATATAACAGAAACTAAAGGTCGTAGCTATGGTTGATATGAATAAACTATATTAGCAACTGGATGAATTACTCTTTTTTTTGTTTTATTACTCTTATTACAGAAAATAATAAATTATCAAGCATACATTTTAGAACCTGCTTCTATTGCCAAATCTCCATTTTTTTAATAATGTGTAGACAAGATAATGAACAACTTACCTTAAGATACAGATATATGAATGATCAGGAATGTGGTAATGGATTAAATAAAAAAGTTACTATGAAATTAGTACATCGCCTGTCTAAGCAGTTTGTCGTAGAGAAATCAACATACATTGAAGGTTTGGCATCTGAAATTTAGATTAAATGGAAGCTTATCAAAATAAAACAATCATACTTCTCTACTTTGAAAGTGTATGATAAGTAACTTGCAGCTATAACTACCCATATTACTGGGTTGATCAAAAAGGAAATGTGGAAGCATTGTTCATAGACGTAAAAACAATAATGCATAATCCAGCAAAAGAAATACAAGTGAGTATGAACATAAACAAAGTGTGAAAGATGAACATACCCTAGTGAATACACGAAGCAGAAGAGGACAAGTCTGCAGAATTAAAGAGTAAATATTATTGATTCAACAATTGAAAACAATGGCCAAAATAAAAGATGAATTCAAATAAACTCCCCTCAGAAAAGTGACAAGGAGAAAGGGTACATCATACGAACAACATTTCTAAAAACTACATCAATACGAGTTCTAAAAAATCATCAACACAAATTTCAATCATAAAAGAAAAATAGAGAATTATATTAAGACAAACCCATGATTTTTACATGAAGAAATTATCCAGTAACATATTAAAACAGCATTCTCATTAGTCATGTCCACCACTTAAATCATGATTGGCAGGTACCAAGAACCCTGTTAAAAACAGATTATATACTAAATCTATCTTTCGATGATCAATGCAGCAGCAGCAAATGCTTACAATTTGAATGAATATAAATCAAGAAAAAGAGTTTCTAAATACTTATTGAGGCTATTATTAAGATGAGAGGAGATTATAGTCGATCAATTCCAGGACAAAGACTTAATATGCAAAACATTGGATGTGCATCATCTCAAAGGGAAAGAATAAGGAAAGATCATTCACGAATTCGTGACTAGCATTCTTCGACTGACAGGCCTCAGTGATCAAGATCAAGCTGAGAACAGAAGAGTATAAAATTTTCTGAAGCACAAATGACACAGGAAAAGAAATTGCATCCTAATGGACTAGGAATTATTAAATGTGGTCCATTTTGATTTTTGTCGAGTTAGGACACATATATATAGAAGCTAATTTAGAGAACTCCAATTTGTAATTTTGCTGGCTCAAGAGTGGCTGGTGGATCTATTGATGCATGCTTTATTTAACATAATTTTAGTACTTCATTTAAGTCATTTTTCTACACGGTTTTCTACACCTTGCCAAAGCCTTCGGTTCTTGGCACGGAGCCTAGAACCAAAGCCTTCATGCCAAGAACAAGAGGGAGTCCCGAAGGGTTGCTGAGATGGTTTTCTACACAGTAGACTCGAAGAGAGGATCGGGCAAAGACTTTTCAATGTCGAGAGTGATTTCTTCATTCTATTTTTTGTTGGAAAGACTTGTATCTAAGTTTTTATAGTTCTTCCACCATAATTTTGTAAGTCTGGCAGACTTGTGGACCCTGTGGTAATTTAATAAAAAATTTTGTTTCCTTTGAACATGTTCGTTAGTCTTCATGTGTTTTTGCGACTTTGTGATTGAGATTTAATTTGGTTATCAAATGGTTAGTGTAGCCATATTAATTTCATGATTTTTGTGGGATTGAATTGTAATCTTTTGGGCCGAACAACTTTGTGTTCTATTTTAGTAGAACCGGTAAGGAGTGCTGAGATTTGTGATATGTCGGGATATCTCAATAATGGTGGCTTGATAATTTAGGGCTCACATATCATTCCATCTTAGTCTAATATATTTGAGAATACAGATATTATGGAGTGTTCTTATTTTATTTCAGATGATCTACCTAGTAAGGGAGATGATAATTTCAGTGTCACTAATCCATCTAGGAAACGAATCTAAGAATTAATGGATATATTATTTACTGCAAAGGTGAATAGTATTTGTTCTAGATGATATCCATCATCCTAAGCCCATAGACATCGTTTTATCTAATTATTATTTTCTTATCTTCTATTTTCTAAAACTGAAAATTTCATCGTATCCATGTCATCTCCTATTAGCTTTTGAAGTTAGTTAGTTAGATTGTTCCCAACGGGACCGATAACTTTGTACTTGTTAACACTTTATTACTTGAACGATTAGCATAGTAGCTAGCATATTGTTTGCATATGACAAATTTTCGTATCATCTATGGTTGACGAAGATAAACAAAGTTTCTTGTACATTTTTGACACTGACATTTAAATATTTTGCAGTTATTTAATAAAATTGGATGATTGCCAATCTCGACAACCATTCTCCCCTTTCTAAAAAAGTTGTCTTCCCTTTTGACGTTGTGGTTAATCATCCTTTTTCCCTTCAATTTTTTGTCTTCCCTCAATTACTTTCTAACAATAGAAAAATGGCATGTAAAATAAGCATGATTTTTTGGCGATCTTTTAGAGCCGGTGGCCAAAACCTACGTGCACAAGTTTATGTTTCAAGACATCGATGTGGAACTCCATTTCTTTCATGTGATCCATATGGGTCAAGCAGAACAGGTGCATTTTCCGAGGAGAGAGGTGCTATGTTGAAAAGATTGTAGTACTGGCGAAGAATATGTAATGTTACTTTTTCTCATTAATAATAATATGGATTGCTACACAGGGGAACCATCCTTTGCCCTTTCAAAAAAAAAAAAACTATGGCTTGTCATCCTTTATCCCTGTCAAAAACATGCAAAATAACTTCATTTTTGTATAGTTCTGGGTCTCTTATGGACACTCTCTTTCTACTTAATCAAGGACGGATCTGGGAAAAAAACTTGGTGGAGTCAAAATTATGTATTTAATAAATGAACGGCTGCCTACCTATATTGCATCTGGAAGACGAATGTTACCCATGGAACTTGCCTTATGCAATGGGATATCAAACGCGTAGCAACAATAATACATCATGCTCAATGCATTTATATCGAGTAAAGATAGATAACCAAGGTTTTGTCAGGCATGGAGGCATCTGAGCTGTTACTCGGCACGTTTATTCCATCTTGTAAAATTAATGCATAACCTAAAAGAAGAATGTCTTCCCAGCATATGCAGACCCCTAAAAGATAATAACGAATTCAACTAGGAGGCAATTTTCTTGGCGTGTCCATATATCATTGGATTGAGTTACTCCACAATGGACTATTTTAATCACAATAAGGGACATAGTACAATTTTAACCTTAGTAAAACTATTCCGATACCTCAAGATATTACCTTAAGTTGTCAATCCTACTCTAAAAATGGAGTCTTTATGCTCCGCTACAGAGGAACAAAGTTCCAGAAAAATTATTAGTCTGGGCTTAAGCTGATTTCCATAGAGTTCGATCAAGAGAGAAATGGGCAAACTTAGAAGATGAATCGCACAACAGTAAATATAAAAAAAAACGGTCCATTAGCGGAAAACCGCAAAAAAAAAAAGAAAATTAATTCCGATTCATCACAGCGTTCGTCGTCATTACAACACGAAGTCCCCCAGAAACGCATTCGTATACATAAGCTTCCAAGGGAGGATCACATTTTAAGAGGCAAATCAGATAACAGAGAGAGAGAGAGAGAGAGAGAGAGAGAGAGAGAGAGGGAACCGTACCTTCTCGCGGTCTATAACCTCCGGCGGGGGAGCAACCGGAGGAGGGCCTCTGGGTTGCCCAGGCGGTGCAGCTCTCGGCTGCCTGATCGGCATTTTGGCAACTCCCGCCATACTCTGAATGCTACGATTCCTCGCGGTTGCAACACAACTGTTTGTTCTAGGGTTTAGAATCAGCGGTTGGAAGACCAGAGCTCGAGTTGAGGTAGTTGGGCTTTATTAATAATAAATGGACCTAAAGAGATGAAATTTATGGGCCCTCATTAAAAGATGTCATAATGTTTCTTATAATACTAATTCTTTGTTTTCTCTTTTTTCTTTTGGAAGAAAAAAAATTTTACTCAGACAATATAATTGCAAAAGCAACGAGAAGTAAACTATAAAGAACAAGTTATATTGACTGATTATTTAACATGATAATTATTCCCAATCTCAGTTTGATATACAAATGAATAATTTACTTTATCATCCCTTTACTATCATAAGGTTCTCGGTCGAAAGTTAAGTTTTAATGGTTCTTTCAAAGACGCGAGAAAGGTTGGAGGAGCTTGTTTCATGGCAAGTTATTTTGATGGTTTCTTTTATTACCATTGGTACTAATTAAGTTTAGAGAATGATATCCCAACTGTAGTATCTTTTCGGCAGCTAAGAGGGCTATTTTGTATTTTTTTTAATAAGATTCAAACATACTACTACTGGTGTAAATAATAGAGGCAATGAGGTGAGCAATTTCACACTTTCTACTTTAAGTATACTTGAAATCAGTGAAAATGATGCCATCGACATATACCAATGCAAAAATGGTAACCAACATGATTTAGATAGATAAATTGCTATGTTGCGTAGGTATAAGTATCATATCGATATTGGACATAAATTTTTAAACTAGAGTATGAGTACGTTAATATAATATATGTATAATTATATATATGTTAATATAAAAATAATTAAACTTTTATAAAATAAAATATCACTTAATAACAATATATTATATAAACCTTTTTTAAGTTTGTATAGAAGTAATAAAGGCAACTCATCACTCACCTGTCTACTAGTAATGCTCACTATCCACTACCACTACAAATACCAAGCCCACTATCCATTAAAGAAAAACAAATAAAATCTTAACATGACTTGATGCTTCTAAAGTTTTGTGCTAGTGCTACTTTTTACTTTCTTCATCCTATTGTTCATCCTACTTTTATTCGGACTGCTGATTTGCTATTCCTTCTTTTTGATCCAGAAGTTTGAAATGCCTTTTGCTTTTCCTTTTAATCGGCAACTCTTGTTAGCACATTTTTCAGTTTCTTCATTTGATTAGTCCAGTTTGCCATTTTTTGAAATTGTGCTATGTCTCTTATTTCTCTTTGAATTAGAAGTTGTATGATTTTTGTTTGCCTTGATTTAAAATATTTTTTTTCGCCTTTATATTTTCTTCAACAAATACGTACACAATTGCATATTCAAGGTGTACCCTATATTACAATTATATAAATATCGGATACGCATTGGGTACGTATCCATACGTACTCGACACGTACCTCATGTGCGGACTCCTATCAGGTACATACCCCAATATGGGTACTCTCATCGTTTATGCGTACCCGTGCATCAAGATAAATAGAAACGTATGGTAGATGTCTATTTTAGATGCTACAAAGCCAAATGATGTGCCGGCAATTATTAGCGTTTGAACCAAACAAGTGGTGCTTCCTTAAGATCATATGGTTTTGTGAAGGGAGTATACATGGTTTCATGGAGATTGGGAGGTTGTGACATGTAGGTGGTCTTATGGAGTTTGTCATGGAGAAATGCATTGGCGATATCAAGTTGACGAATTGGCCAATGATTGGTGACGGTAAGGGAAAGTCAAGATGTATGGTGGTTGATTACACAATAGGACTAAATGTTTCATTAGAATAAAGTATGGTTGTTAGTGGAATCCTTTTGCAACCACCGAAGCATTGTGGCATTCGATTGAATTATCGAGTTTGTATTTTCTGCTGAAGATTTGTTTGCAATTGGCAATGTTCAACAAAAGAGTGCATGGAACTAAAGTGTGGGCATCGTTATCAATGAAAGGATTGAGCTCGAAAATCATGGACTTGTGCCAATGAAGAATGTTAACGTCTTAAGAATAGTAGGTTGACGTCGGAGTATCATGTTGAATGGCTAAGTGAGCATAGGGATGTAAGCTAGCAAAATTTGCATTAATCAATTTATGGACGAGGGAATCAAGTTGGTTGACACAGATGGTTAGTGGGTCTGTGCTTCGAGTTAAGAGACCGAGAGTTAGTAGCCCGAGTTCGAGCCCCGGACACTACAAGAAAATTACATATTTGAGACGGTCAAGACCCTCTCAAATATGTGTATACCGCCTCAAATTCGTTATTTGAGACGGTCAAGCGGCCAAAAGAGGATAGTCGCAAGGTCCTCGGTTGCAACTTAAATTTGGGGCGGTCTGAGACCGCCCCAGATGGGGCGGTCACAGACCGCCCCTGAGGACGCCCGGGCGCGCCCTTACCTTTAATTTGGGGCGGTCCATTTGAGAGGGTCTCCAAGACCGCCCCAAATTTTAAAAAAAATTAAAAAAATATAATTACAAAATGACAGTATCATGAGTACATAATATATTTATTTCTATGAAGTGATCATCAAACACACAGTATAACATCACAAATATTTCACAATGCAGTTTTATACAAAATTTTATCGTCCTCGAGGACATTTGCAAAAATACACAAAAACTCATCGTTCTTTTCCCCTCTTCTTCTTTCTTCTTCCTTCCTCCTCGTTTTCGTTCTTCTTCCATTATCATTGCCATCGTCGT
>LTAE01010000.1:0-17566 GCA_001647135.1 Pontederia paniculata
AAGAAAGACATTGAGACATATGAACAAACACCTTATAGGAAACATTCCTAACATGTCATCCTATCTTCTCAAATTCTAAGAACATGGTGTTCTTATACTCCTCAAATTCATAGTATGAGGTAGAGAATGAGGGATTGGATCCCCTTTACATACCTTAGCAAAATCCCTAATTTCTTCTTCTCCTTCTTAAATCCTTCTTCTTCCCTCCAAGCTTGGTGAAGCTCAAATGCCTTCCTCTCCTTCCCTTAATGCTTCAAGCTCTTATCCTAAGCCCTCTTGATCTAGGGAAATAGTGATTCTTCCAATCCTTTAAAATCCTAGCTTTGGTGTCCTCATGGTGGAGAGAAGTGAGGAAGAGAGAGAGTGGGAATGGGTGAAATGAGAAAATAGGGCTGATTTTTCCCTTTTTATACGTAGGACATCATGGGTTTTAGGATGGATTTTGGGCTTAGTTGGTTAACTGGGCTAGTTTATCCATTTGGGTCTCTTCATTATTTTGGGGTTTTTCACCAACATAGGCATATTACGATGTAAACCATGAGATAAGTGTTTGATTCTTTCATAAATGCTAAAATATTGTGCATTAGCATATGAGAAAACAAATATTGAAAAAAGGTACAAAGACAAGCTATCATGAGATAATTGTTTGATTCTTTGACATGTGCCAAAATATTGTGCATTAGCAGATGACAAAACGATAATATAAAATTAACAACTGCAATATTGTCGCCCTTTACTGATGTAGATGCCATTTATAGTTTATCTTATGGAGATCTGCACACCAAAATAGTGCATAAAAATATTGTATTTCATCAGATGGACCCATCAAATATACATCAACTTGCAAACCTAGGAATAATTTATAACTATTGGTACTTCAAAGGTAATAATTTATCAGAATTGCACAGACCAAATTAAAGTAAGTTCAAATGTCCATTTATGATTCATATTGTAAATTTTCATAATAACAACTATTAACCACCCAAAAGTAGACAGTAGTTTTCTAATTAGGGGCGGACCCACATATATCCCGGGGGAGCCTCGCCCTCCTCCCCCCAACTTTTCGACGTATATATTTAGTTATAGTAAATAAATAAAATAAATACTAATAAATTATCATAATTATCTAACTGATATAGTGGATAGGTGGTTTTGTCTTACATCTAATTCTTTTATAATTTATTATTATATATCTTGTCCCCCTGCTCCGTCCCTGTTTCTAAGAAAGATTGTTCAGATGAGATTTGATAATTTTTACATTATAAATAGTGAAAACAAACGACTAGTATTTTTTAATCAGAATTAACTCTAATCTCTCTATCACGTTTTAGTCCACAACTTTTTACAAAATAGTCCCCTTTGATAGCTTACTAGGAAGAGAATATCAGCTTTTTGGGGGTTGAAAAATAGGTTAATTATAGGCTATTAAATGCGGATCTTATATTTTTTACACTTCAACTGGAAGATTCCATGCTAAATAACCCTAATGAAAGAATGTTCTAGACTGAAAGAATATGTTAATAGTCCAAATGTGTGAAGTTGTGTGTGATGAATAATAAAAAATAAAATGAAGCTTTGCTTCAAACGACAAATAATTAATTTATTCTTTTAAACAAGAATGACTTCGAGCTTTATTTGATTATCATAATTAAGCATATCTATCCAGATTTCCGAGAGTAATGCATGAAAACATTAAGATGATAATAGGAAAAAAAACAAGCTTCACTTAATTCATCATAATTGCATAATTAAAATGTATTTCCTTTTTTTAGTGGAAGTTTGGTTGGGCTGTAAAGATAATAATTGCTGTAAAGGTTTTTCATTGTACTTGCAATTTCTTGTACTTTTAGAAGGATTATTGCTGAACTCATAGCTAATTAAGCTAAGTGTTTATGCAGTTCATTTTCAGTTTACATTTCAAAAGCTTAATAGTGGATTACGTCATAAGAGAAAAAAAAATCATAGAGTTAGATGGGTATACAGAGTAACGGAAGAGAGAGGGTGAGAGAGTGGATGGTGGGACGGGCAGGGACGGACTCACATACATGGTGGGAGGGGGCTGCATGAAATTACATCAAATCAAATTAATCCGTAAAAAAACTTGCGAAGGGGGTGGCTGCATGAAATGCTTTATAAGTTAATAATTCCTCTATAAAAAAAATATGAAATGCAACAAAATACAATTATACAAATGAAGTCATTGCTTCGCCTCTATATATGTCAACGATCGCCTACATTACATTCATGTACTCTCTTGTCGCTTCGAAATCATAGAACATATCCTTAACTGAAGGCGTCTGTCAACATGCTACCTCCATCTCTGTTGCTTCCTTTCGTCGTCCTACTTCTCACTATTCCAATCTTGTACCGGTTTATGTTCCCGAACAACAGAAGAAAGAAGGCGAGCTCAGAACCAGATAAGATTCCTCCAGGCCCGGCGCAGCTTCCTATAATAGGCAACCTTCACCAATTGCTGACCGTGAGGAGCCTGCACCGGACGCTCTTTGAGCTGTCAAAGAAACATGGCCCCCTCATGCACCTTAAGCTCGGACGCGTCCCTGCCTTGGTGATCTCCTCTGCGGAAATGGCCAAGGAACTGCTCAAGAAGCACGACGAGGACTGCTGCAACCGTCCCCCATGGATCGCTGCGAAGAAGCTCACATACGGCTTCTCGGACGTCATCTACGGTGCCTACAGCGAGCGGTGGAAGGAGAGGCGGAGGATCTTGATGGAGGAGTTGCTGAGCAACAAGAAGCTAGCTTCAATGAAGTCGGCGATAGAGGAAGAGATGGCTCGGGGGATGAGATGGTTCGCTTCGGAGACGACGCGTTCCCCGGCGGTGGACGTCAGTGAATCGTCTTTCAACATCTTCAATAACATCATATGCAAGATAGCATTTGGGAGAACCCAATTCGACAGTAACATGGAGAATATGCAGTTCATAAGGGAGATTCAATCCATGTTCAGCGGTAGCTTCATGGGCGACTACTTTCCGCAGCTCGGATGGGTCGACGTTCTTACGGGGATGCGAGGTAGGCTCAATAGGGTCTTCCTCAAGCTCGATAGCTTCTATCAACAACTCATCAAGGAACACGAAGAACTTAATCAACACCGAGGTAATATATTGGATGCTTTGCTCCATGTCCGCAGGGACACGAAGAACCTGACTGAAGACGAGATCAAAGGCCTCCTCATGGTTATTGTCCAATTCGCTATATATGTTTAGATACTTCATAACTCAACTCGTCATCCTTCCTTCTTATCAAACTAATGAATGCTTGGTTTGTTTCAGAACATTTACCTAGCGGGAACTGAAACGGCTACGGCGACAGTGGAATGGGCGATGACGGAGCTTATGAGGCATCCCGAGGACATGAGGAAGGCGCAGGACGAAGTGAGACGCTGCATTGGAAAAAGGAAATTAGGGAAGGTGGTGGAGAGCGACATCCGCCAGCTCCGCTACCTCAAGGCCGTCATCAAGGAGACTATGCGAGTACACCCTTCTGTTCCGCTGCTCGTTCCAAGGGAAGCAATACGTGGGTTCAAGCTGCACGGATACGATGTTGCGCCCAAGACCACGATCTATATCAACAGTTTTGCCATCACGAGGGAGCCCAAAGCATGGGAGAGGCCGGAAGAATTCATGCCGGAAAGGTTCCTTGACGCGCAGTCCAGCGGCAGCACTATCGATATGTGCAGCAACCATGACTTCAACTTCCTACCCTTCGGAGAAGGTCGCAGGATTTGCGCCGGCCTGAACCTTGGCCTGCTTGTGACGGAGCTTGCCCTCGCCAACTTGCTCTACTGTTTTGATTGGAAACTTCCCGCTGGAACGACTATTGATGATATCGACATGGGTGAAGGTATAGGTCTTGGCATTCACAGGAGCTCTGGTCTTTACCTTGTGGCCACAAAGTACGACGCACTTGAGGAATAGTTGAATCTGGCAAAAGGTTAATTAATAAACTCATCTGTGTGTGTTTGTGTCTGTATCATGCTTTTGCAGAATAATTAAATGAGATGTTCGTCTGTTCTAAACTTTCATTTATGCTAGAAATAAAATATGGTACGAAGATCAGATCAAACATTAATTTTTAACTATCATTACTTTATCCATTAATTGCTAGAGTTGAATCAACTTGTCTAATATTTTTTCAAAATGTCATTTTCACACTACAAGAAATCTGTCAGCAATGTGTCGCAAAGATATCATTGACACACGCTACGTTAATAGTAGTGGTGACATGCTCATGATGAATCAGCGACCGATAAATGCATTAAACCAAAATCATCGTCAGATGTGCCGATAAGTAGCTCATAATTGTGTTGCAGAATACGTTGCGCCCTATCACTAAGGAGATGCATTTGTGTTGGTAAATTCCATTGTCGTATTGATGTTGGAGACTAGACTCTGTCTAAACTGACACTACTTTCTTGAGTCGCAAAGCCATTGGTCAGGTGTTGCTATTTTTCGTCGCCCATGTGATCTCACCTTTAAAGAGAGCCCTCGATATCATGTTAATATATAACACACTCAAATCCAATCCACACTCAATCATATAATAAAATATAGATTTAGAAATATTAAAATATTATTTTTTTAATTTAACTTTAAGATTGATTAATAATATACGAAAGTAATAATTTTAAAATAAAATTTTAATAAAATAGTCTAACAACATAAATCATCCTTTTACACTGTTAATCATAAAAAAAGAACAAAATTAATAAAGACTATTTTGATAATAAACTCGACTCTGTTAGACTCATCATGTGCAAATTATTATCATGATCATCTGCGGAGGCGGAGCCATGTGCTTATCTGACACCACGTGCAGGCATTGGTTGGCCGCTATAATAGTATAAAGTATGTAGATGTTCATAAACAACAACGTTGGCATAATGGTTAGAACACTCCTACTCAAATTCGGGTTCGACTCTTTGCTCTGGACATTTTTTCCCTTTTGAGCTGTTATTTTATTTTAATTTTTTCCTCCATTAATATATTTCTCTTCATTCTTTCACTAATAAAATAATTTATTCTCTTTATATTTGAAGTTAATAGTACAGTGAATAAAAATTCATATAATATTTTCCACTCATATTACTCTTTGCTCTGTGCCATTTTTTTTCTTTTTAAGAGTTGTTCTTTTATTTTAATTTTTTCCTCCATTAATATATTTCCCTTCATTCTTTCACTAATAAAATAATTTATTCTCTTTATATTTGAAGTTAGTACAGTAAATAAAAATCCATATAATATTTTCCACTCATATTAAATTTGCTTTTATATGATAAAATATATTTTAGATTGTCCTCAATTAACATAATCAGTTACAATTTTTTTAGTCTTAATATTATATAATAAGGTTAAACTTTATATCTTTTTAATCAATCTAACACAAATCACTTATATTATAATATGATAGCACTATAATAAATAATTGTTGAACTTTAACTTAATAATAATATTTATAATTTGAACTTTAACTTTAATAATATATCATATATTGATTATAAATTAAATATTATTTTAGAATGATTAAATATTTGTATTTATTATTATGCTCTTATTTAAAATAATAAGTGAACCCACTAAAAAAAATCCTAGCTCCGTCACTGATCATCCGCATCATTAGTGTTATCCCCTATTCATTATTACCTCTCTTACTTGTAGAATTAAAAGTACGAAAAATAATATCCCATGAGCTATAAAGCTTAATATATAAAGAAAATACAATTGAAAAAAAAACGTATATAAAATATGATAACGATCAATTAAATAACAATATTATTTTTGTTTTACTTGAACTCTTTCTCATTATAACAATCGGAGTAACAATTCAATTGCAAGAACCTCAATTGCATTCTTGTGAAACAAATCCCAATTATATATTCTCTGTTTAATAGGTTCAACCCTAATTCAATTTTTACTTAGGATTCATTATTCTCTGTTCAATTATAACAATCAATTGTGAGTATTCAACGATCATTAAGGTCATTGGCTCTATTCTCCTGTACCATTAAGACTAGATAAGCTTGAAGAAAATCATTATACAATAATAATTATTATTCTCGAAAGAACCCAATTGAACCATAGGAACTACCTTTGCAAGTATTTCTAAAGGAACCCAATTAACAATTGAACTAATTAACAATTAACAACTAAGCAATGTGTCGCAAAAATATCATTAACATATGCTACGCTGATATTAGTGGTGACATGATCATGATGAATCAACGATCGATAAATGCATTGAACCAAAACCAACGCCAAACGTGCCAATAAGTAGCACATAATTGTGTTGCCGTATATGTTGTGCCCTATTACCAAGGATATGCATATGTGTTGGTAAACTCCATTGTAGTATTGAAGTTGGAGACGAGACTTTGTTGTTGTCACTAAATCTAAATTGACAAGATTTTCTTGAGTCGCTGAGCCATTGGTCATGTGTTGCTATTTTTCGGCGCCCATGTGATCTCACCATTACATAGAGCCCTCGAGAGTATAACATCCTCAAATTTATACCCTATCATATGACAAGATATAGGCTTAGAGACGCTACGATAATACTTCTTTGACTTGACTTTAACCAAAAGACTGACTAATAATATGCGGAAAAAATAACTTTGAAATAAAATTTTAACAAAATATTCTAGGAAGATAAATAATCATTTTATATTGTTGAGCATAAAAAAAGAAAAAAAATAATAAAGACTAATTTGATAATGAACTGGACTCAAGCTAGACTTATCATGTGCAAGTCATCATCACATCATCTATGTCATCAATGTCATCATCTATTCATCATTACGTCCCTTGCCTACTGGATAAAAGTAGAGGAAACGATATCCCATGAGCTATAAAACCCAATATGTAAAGGGAAAGCAATTTGAAATAATATATCTGGTTTCATGCTCCCACTGTAGAAAGGATGTAATATGATTCCTCATTGTCACTATCTTTCCAGGAGGGAAGAATCTTGATAGAAAAGCAACTATTAACACATCCCAAGTTCTGATTGTTTCAAGCGCAACTGACATCTACCAAGTCGCGGCTCGGTCCATAAGAGAAAATGGAAACAACATGAGTCTAATTGCATCACTTGACATATCGTTGCATTTGGATGTGTCACATATCTCTAGGAATGTGATCAAGTGCTGATTAGGATATTCTGTGGGCAATCCCCTAAACTGATTATATCATAGTACTGAAATTAATGTCGGGATTAAATTGGAAATTATTTGCATTGACTATTGGCCTAGCTATCCCTGAGTTTAATCAGATAGCTGTGGGGGTACTCTTGGAAAGGTCGATTTGCATCAGCATTAGCCATTTCAATCTGCTGCCTAGTAACCTAAGCTCGTCTTCTGAGTTCTCTTTGTTTTCTTCTTCTTATATTAAAATTTCTCTCCACTTCAGGATCAAAGTCTATCAATTTGTCCTTTGCACTACTAGAGCTTGGCATACACAGTTATATGCAAGTGCAATATCTATTAATAATATGCAAGATTGAAGCTAAGAAGAGATATAAAAGAACTAATCACAAAAAAAAGAAAAACAATAAAAACTAAAAATAATGACGAATTATAAACAATGATACAAGAGTATAAACAGTGAAAGTGGATGATTCAGCTCGGTACGAAATAACGAATTGAATGTGAAAATTCAAAAATTTCTCCGTCAACGACGCCAAAAGTTTGATTAGGTAAAATTGTGTCGATATAAGAAGTGACACCAGATTCCAGAACGTCAAGATTTGACAGCTCTGGACTTGGGGGCAACCGGATAGAGACAAATTATCACAAGTCTTGAAATTTAACTTAAACACACAACTCCGACCGCAAGTATACGATTATCCTTGTAGTATTTTAAGATCGAATCTACATGGAAACTAGAATTTCACAATGCAATCACTCTATTCTACCATGAACCGAAGTTAAGAAGAATGATAGTTTATGCAGAAATTTAGTTGAAATAGAACTCGAGTTAGAATCTGAAAAGGAAATACAAAAATATTATCCTTCCTCTCGGGATAGGGTTAGAACAAATATGTGAATAATCAGTCCAACCAAAAGATGGAACAAATAAGAACTACACACTATTTCTTCTCAATGGAAAGGGTTCTCTCTCTCGATCTCAACCCTCCACCAAAAATAAGATAACAAGCAGCTCACTACATCAAAATCAACACATATAGAAAACACATTATGCAAGAGAAGATTGGAAAGACAAATGGAAACATTAGTTCAGGCTCAAATGTTTAGCCTATAATAACCACTACACGCATCAAGCACTTAACAAAATAGGAGTTCATCATTGGAAACTAACAAAAGTAGAGATTACAAACTGAGCCAATGATAATCCTCAATATCCTCACACGAAACCTCAATCTTCCATATGGTTCTTCTCTTCTCCTAGAAATGGCGGCAGACCCTTCTCCTCTCGGATGAGGAAACCTTTTTCTTCTTTTCTTCTTGCCTTTTATCCTTCCCCTTTCCTCCAATCAGTAGTTATCACTTGTCCCTTGCCTTCCTATCTCAATATGCCCTAGAAGTTGCCAAGGAATCTTCTGCATATGTACTACAAAGTCGACAAAGCAATATGCAAGAGTTTGTTTCAGTTCCTCTTCTAGCGACATTTGGCAGGTAGTGGCGTCAGGGCTTGAACGTCTACACAGGTGCCCCTAGGTCCAATATTCCAGCATAGATGTGATTCGATCCCAGCTAAGTTCCAGCAAGAGAAACTAGATATTATCATTCAAAACTTCACTTAAAAGAGTCTTGGGAGTAAAAATATACACTTGTATCCAGGAAATTTCAAATGATGCAAAGCCTATAAGAATATGCAACAATATGTATACACCGATGCAAAATTTATGTAGAATGTGTAGACTTTGCATATGAAAATATTGGGTAAATTTCCTATCATCATTATGAATTTTCAATATAAGAATGCAATACATAAGAGAATAAGTGTTAAAAAAAACATGTAATATGAGAGAAAAGTAAACATGATGCATGGCTATGTTATCTCCCACAAGCTTAAAACAAACAATGTGCTCAATGTTTTGTTCAACCCAAAGGGGAGGTACAATGCATGACAAACATCAAAGCTCAATAAAGAAGAAAAGAAGAAAGGAAAATGACAACCTAGTCTATTCACTCTGTGGAGGTGGCATGGTGGGGATGGAGATGATGTGAAATGATGTGTGTGATGTGTTGAAGCACACCGGCTTTAGTTTCATAGGTGTGAAATATGTTTACTCAAGCAGTCTTGCCCATGTATGAATTTTTGAGGCTAGGGTCAGACCAAGCTTGTCAATATCGAGAGTTTAAATAAACTCATTTTCTCTCTCATGAATTCATATCATATAATCAAATCGTAAAATCATAGAGTTTATGTTCCAGATAAGTTTATTATAAAATGATTAACATATTATGTAACATAAAATAAATATTGATATCTTAGATCATATAAATACTAATATATTCTCCTATAATGATAAAAGCATATATTCTCATAATCTTAACTCTTAACTAATACACTCACTCATTTAAATACTTCACTTCAACAATTAATATTTTGATAATAATAGTTTTATTACAGTTAGCATAATTCACATGTCATAATTAAAAAATATAACATAGTAACTATATTAATTTGACTCACAAGGTTGTATAACTCATACGGTTAGAATTCAATATACAAAAAATAAATTTTGAATTGAAATGAAAGGAAGAGATAATATATCACAATTAGTTAATTATTAAGACCAACTAATCATAATTTTAAATCATGATTCAAGAGGATTTAGGACCTTTTCGGATTAATAGATCATAAATATGCATATGTGGCAACTATTTCTCTTTTTTATTCAAAATTACTTCTTGAATCCTAATTTTTTAACCAAAAATATTGATTCTACGAGTTCAATAGTTAATTCTACGATTTCAATCGATTCTAACGATTTTAACGAGTCAACTCACGAGTCAACCAAGTCTACCCATGAAATGTGATTCTAATACAATATTACTCATTTCTAGGGGATAGACTCTTAAACTATTGAGTTTACGATTTAATTCACAATATTGATAAGTTTGGGTCAGACAAGAAAATTCAGTCGGCAAATTTTAAAGTATTTTTTCCTAAGCTCATAACTCCAGATACAAGTATATAGTCATCATTGTAATACATTAGGGTTGAATCCACAAGAAAATCAAAATTCATCCACTTAACTAACTCTACTCTCTACTAAACTGAATCGAGGCAAATAATAATGGTTTTGAGATGTAGTGAAAATAATAATGCTAAAGTCTAAAAACTGAAAAACAATATATTTTTGAGTTTTCTAATTATAAAGAACACACGTAATTAAATTCAAGAAAAGAAGATGTGAATCACTCAATAGAAGATAAGCACCGGGGAATAGGAGATGCTTTCGACCTCATTCTTGCCATTGAAACAATAAACTCAACTAGTAGACTGCAATATCAAAGAAATGGACCTATCTACTCTCACAAATTAGGAACTTCAGTTGTTCTTACACATCAAGATTGAAGATACAAACACATAAAACTCAGATTCCTAGGGATCACTTTAGACAACTCTCATTGTCAGAGTAATCTCTGACTATTTTTGCTCAACAATTGCCTAGCAGGAGCCTCTTAGCCTATCTCTAGCTTCCTATCTAGTAGAATGGAGCTTCTCAACCTACACTGCCGCTAGTGTAAGTTGGGTAATGGTCTCTTAGATTTTACTCCCCTTATGGTTGATAGTAATACCCAACAATGTGTTCATAATCTAAGATAGAGATCACAATGAGAACATCACATAAATATCAAGATCAAAATACCAACCTAGAAAATAAAAAATCAATTGGCAAGAGCCTCTCAGCTACCTCTAACTTCCTAATCTAGGATACTGCATCTTCTCAGCCTATATTACCCCTAGTATGAATCAGATAATGGTCTCTTAGGTACTACTCCCCTCTTGGTCTATAGCAATACCCGACAATATAGCCATCCTATCATATGGAGATTGCAACGAGAACCACACCTCAATTTAAAAAATCAGAACATCAACCTTAGGAAGTAAAAAAATCATCCAAACATGAGAAAAACTAGATAGCAATAATAAAAACAAAAACACAATCACTCAAATGGAAAGAATGAGTTCTACAATACTCCTATGTCCCAACTAATAGATTTAGCTACTCAAATTCGTTACAAACAATTCAATGTTAAGGGAGTTCGACTCCATTACAGAAATTAGAAATCACAATACAATAAAAATAGAGAAAAATCAAGTTTCTTCCCTATCTCCTTCCTTCTCCCTCATTGCAATAACAAAAATAGTTAACAAAATCGCAGCTCTAGATCTCTCTTTAGCTGCTGAACTATTGCTCAAACCCCAATAAGTGTCACCATCTTCCTCTCAATAGTGACGAACGCCTTCCAAAGCTATCCTCTTTCTTTTATACTCCGAGGGTTCACTCCTCTCCTTTTGACACATGTCCTGCTTTTTCCTGCAAGAATAACCTAGGAATATGGTTAGAAAAATGTCGTACAGAAGTTGTTGAGCATTTGTCTTTTCTGGACTTTTTCCGATAGTGATGCTTGTAGGATGTGAAAAGCTTTCATCATTATATCTAAAGGAGAGCTTCGGATGTGAAATCTTTCTCGCCGGGTCCCTACATATAGACAAACATGAAATCAAGTGAATCACACTTAAAACATGTTGGGTGTGAAAAATTGCAGATATAATACAGGGAATTTGCAGAATGTGTAGAACTTGTAAAGAAGAGATAATATGGTGCAATATAGAAGACCAACCTGTGGTAATTGTACAATTCTGCATATATAATTGCATACCGAATTCCCTATCATCAACTCCCCCCAAACTTTGAGTTTTTTCATGTCCTCAAGCAAACAATTAGAGATGTAAGACAATTGAAATGTTGTTTCAAAATAGTCACAAGATGAGTTGCCAATTTACACTCCCCTTCTAAGCCACTCAAATCCCTGATTATCATTATAGATTCTTAGCCATTTTATATCCCCCTCCAAGGATCATTCAAACCTGAGCCCAATTGCAACTTATTGACTACAATACTAGATAGTATCACCCCACAACCACTCCTTTAAAACTAGAATCCTTGTATCAAAGTTAGGGTTAATGATGGCTTACTTTCAAACAGGCATGGGCCACTAACCTTTTTTATCACTCTTTTTTTCTTTTGTAATTATCATTCTATTTGCAACATCAGGGAGTAAAAAGATGGTTTCCCTCAGCACGTCCTCACTTTTCTTCGAATATTGTATTCGAATATTAGGGTGCCCATAGGAGCATACTCTTGACCCTTTCAAATGAAAGGTCAGCGGAGTAGTTGATTAAGAATTATCTAATGGTGTGCCTAGGGTGTAACTGATCTACATACTCTTGACTTCAGAGTGGGAAGTAACGGCGTAGTTAATAAAAGAAAAGAAAAATTCCTCCTGGAAAAGTAGAATGGTAAATGCATGTAGAATATTTAAATTGAGATTCTCTTCTACTTTTCTCTTTTTTTTCATTTTTTTTAAAGTAAACCAATCATATGAACAAGAATTCCAGGGCCTAAAGTATGGGCATTAAAAGCATCAGGATGGCTGCTCCAAGCTTTGATCCTCCATGGGGACAATTATCTTTCATATTTTCCTTTTCGAGGATAATTAGGAAAATTTGCATGACCCGAGACTATGAATTCTGATATATGCTCATAATGCTTTTTAATTCAAGGATGCGTAAATAAAAGTAGTATGATAAAATGGTCACAACCTAAAGTGGTAATTTGAGGCAAATAAAAAATCTTCTTCAATTTGAGATGGACAAGAAATTTTCCTCAATTTGATAGAGTTTATCCTCTTCAAAATGAGGCAGACAAAAAATATGCTTCAATTTTGGGTAGGTACAAAATCCCTCAAAATTAGACAAAATTTGTGTGCCTCAATTTGTTGTTGACAAAACATTTGCCTCAATTTATGGAGGACAAAAAGTTAATGTCAATTAGAGACAAAACTTATTCATCTAAAATTGAGGCAATCAAATTTTGCCTCAATTTGGAGCAGACAAAAAAAATTGTCCCAATTTGATGTGATAACTTTTCTCATTTAAAATCTTTCGCAACTTAAGACAAATTTATTTTCGCCGCAAAAGTCCGTCACATATTCGACTCTTTCTTGTAGAGTTTCCTTTTTCATCTACCATCTTATTTTATTTATTTTCTTTTATTATTATTATTATTAGTAGTATTATTATATCAACAAGATGAAAATAACATCTCCTTCATTTATCGCTGCTTTGATCGAAATGATTTTATACATTGGATCTCCAAAGTAGATTACTTGAATGTTGGGATGTGCAAAAGCTTCAATAAGCCAAATTAGTCATCAAAATATTTTTTTTAAAGGGTCATCAAAATATTTTGAGCCAAGGCTTTTAGAGTGGTGGAAAAAAAATAAAAGGATTCGATCTTATTATCAAACGAAACTTTTGCAAACTTGGAAGAAACTAAAGAAATTGCTGCAAAGACACTTTCTATCACCATCATATCAACATTTACAATTTCATCAATCATAGAAGCATCAACAAAAGAGGCAAAGTATAATGCCTGAACTAAAAGTTCATTTGAAGAACACCATGATGCCGATCGAGAAAGTTCAACTACGATTAGACAATGTAATCAATTGAAGCTATGCAATTTTACGAAGAACTATTGGTAATATAGGGCGAGGGATCAATCAAGAATCAAAACAACGAATTAAAACGAGAAAAAAATATTGACACACATATTTTTAACATGTTGATCAATGTGAACAAGAAGAAAACATCCACGAGCAAAAAAGACCGCCACCAAAGAGTTTTTACTATCAAGAAGAAGAGAGTATATCATAAAACTCTAACCTTTATCAAGAAGAAGAGAGTACATCATAAAATCTTAACGGCCCAAGTCCTCTACTACCGTCATAGATTCTCTTTTTTTCTCAATTTTTTTTCTTTCACAATTCTAAGTACATAGTATAATAATTCAAGGCACATCAATAAATCTTCACCTTGACTTGAATTTACATAACTCTCAAAAAATAAAAAAAGAAAACTCATCATATCCTCCTTTGCAAAATGTCTCTGATGTGCCTAACTTCCTCTTTCTAAGATGTCAATCAAGTCCGAGCATAATTCGAACTTGGCAATATGTAAGCTCTTTGTCATCATGTGTGCAAGATTGTCATGAGAGATAATCTTCTAAACTTGAACATCTTTCTTTTGCACTACATCACGTACAAAATGATATCTCACATCAATATGTTTTGTCCTTTCATAATACATCTTATCATCTGAGCTTCCTCATTCATGTTGAGTTCTCCAACTAATCCTCTCAACTAGATGACTTTCTTTACAACTTCAGTAATAACCATATACTCTATTCAGTGGTACATAATGCTATTGTGTCCTGCACAATAGCTTTTCAACTAACAACACAATCACCAATCTTTTTGTTAATTGGTGGTTTCACAAGCTCCCAAGTGTCATTCTTTTGTAGAGACTCCATCTCCTCTTGCATACTATTACCTATCTGTTGTAATCTGGAGGTTGTATAGCTTCCTTATATGTGAAAGGATAACGAAATTTAATATTTTCAGTAACACTTAAGGCATAAGCTACCAAGTCTTCAAAACTTAATCTTCGTGGTGCCTTTGTTTATCTCATCTGTCTGTCACAAGCCAACATATATTGTTGCTTAGTCTCAGGAGATCTTGAACTTCATGAGCAATATCTCTGGTTTGAACATTTTTTTTTTGCCAGAAGAATTGATAAGTTCTAGCTCCACCTTCTCCAAAGCATTATGTTTTCTTGTATCATTAATCACAGACAATTCTTTTCTCGAGTGAAGAATCACAGATTCATCAAAAGTAACATCTCTATTTAGAATACACCATAATCTTTAACCTTTAACACCAGATTTATAACCAAGAAATATTCACTTTCTAGCTCTAGGTTCAAGTTTTCCATCATTTACATATACCAAACTTTTCTGGAGAAGTCATCAATAAATGTAAGCAAATATATATTACCTCCCTTTGAAGGAACTTGAGAAGGACCCCTTAAATTTGAATTGATATAATCTAAGGTTCCCTTCGTCCTATGAATTGCCAAATTGAAACTGACCTTGCTTTCTGAAAATACAATGTTCACATAATTCCTACTTTCCAACTTTTGGCTCTGGAAGAAAACTCTGTTTCTTAAAACTTGCATGCCCTTCTCACTCATATGACACAAACAAATGTGCCATAATTTTGGAGAATCTTCTTCTGAAATGGATGATGAAATTGCTACTTAACCTGTTACAGTCGATTGAGAAGAACATATAAGTTACCAATTTTTTAATCTTTCATCAACATAAGAACACCTCGAGAAATTTTCATTCCATTGGACTCTGTAACAACTTTGCAACCATTTGAATCCCAAAACACTAAGAGAAATGAGTTTTTTTCGGATGAGGGACATGTCTGACATCTGTTAAGGTTCGAACAACTCCATTGTACATCTTAATCTGAATAGACACAATACCAGTAGTCTTACAAATTGCATTATTGCCCATAAGAACAACTCCACCTACAATCAGCTTGTATGTGGAGAACCAATCCTTATTAGGACACATATGGTACGAGCATCCAAAATCTAGAATCCATTCATTTGAAGATCTGGATTTATTAGTCGTCGTCACAACCAAAACATATTCATTTTCGCTCTCGGCTACACTAGCATCTGCTACATCTTGCTTCTAATTTTCCTTCTCATTGCTCTTATTTAACTTCTTATTTTTATTTTGCGATTTGTAACCTCTACCTTGATACGACCCTTCTTCTTACAATAATTACAAACTTTATATCTATGCTTCGATTTAGATCTGGATCTATCTTGATTCGAGTTTTTTGTTTGATGTCTACCTCTTGCGATTAAACCTGAGGCATGCTCATATGATTTGCTGTTGGATCCTAATTCATTGTCCAATTTTTTCTTACTTAGAAGTCTAACTTTCACATAATCAAAAGTAAGCTTATCCCTACCGTAGATCATAGTTTCATTAAAGATATGAAGATGGAAAAGAGCATAAAAGCAACGCCTGATCTTCATCATCAACTTTAGCATCCACATTTTTCAAATCATTGATAAAGGTAACTAACTTGTTAATATGAGAACTGATCAATGTACCTTCTGTCGTACGAAAGGTGTACAATCACTGCTTCAACACAAGTCGATTTGCTAGAATTTTTATCATGTACAAAGTTTCCAACTTTAGCCATAGATCTGCCAATGTCTTCTCTGTGACGACTTCCTGAAAAAAACATCGTTCGTCAGACATAACTGGATCGCGTACATGGCTTTCTCATCAATTTCCTCTCAATGGATGTCTCCATAGTATCATGTTTCTTTCCTAATGACGTCTTCTTCGATCCATTCTGAACCAAGATGGTAATCATCCGAACTTTCCACATACTAAAATTTGTGTCGTCGTCAAACTTTTCGATGCCAAATTTCAATGTAGTCATCGTCGAAAAATTGATTGCGAAAACCTCATGCTCTAATACCGATTTGTCGACCAAGAATCAAAACAACGAATTAAAACGAGAAAGAAATATTGATACACAAATTTTTAACGTGGTAAAACCCTCTTGTTCAATGTGAACAAGAAAGAAACATCCACGGGCAAAGGAGGCTTCCACAAAAAAGTTTTCACTATCAAGAAGAAAATGCATCATAAAACCCTAACCCTTATCAAGAAGACGAGAGTATATCATAAATACCTAACGGCCCAAATCCTCTGCAACTTCCACAGATTCCCTTTTTTGTATCAATTTTTTTCTTTCATAATTTTGAGTTTAGGATCTCGATGGCACCAAGAGGGGGAGGGATAAATTGGTGTATTAAACTTTTTTGACTTTTCTGAAATGATTAGTTATATAAGCGGAAGCATATAGAAGCAAATATGAGCAAGAACAAGAAACAAGCAAGCAAACAAACAAATAAAGGTTTGTTGATGAGGTTCGGCCAAACTCCTGGCCTACGTCCCCGCTCTGGTCTTCTGGAACTCGAGACCTCCGGAGATTACAGAACTCCTTCTTCAAAGGCGAAGGCTCCCTTACAACTTCTCCTTTCTTTCTCAGAGGACAAGACAACCTCTTACAAATTCACTCTTGAACTCATTCTTTCTTCTATCATGGATTCTTTACTCAAATCATAGAAGGAGGAACGAAGGCTTTTTTGCTCAAGCACTCACTGGTTAATTTTTCCAAAGTTATTTCCTAAGACTCTTGGGATTACAATATATACTCTACAAAAATGACCTAATATGTCACTCAGAAAATTAGTCGTTAATGCAAGTACAGTGCACTTCACCTACCCCTCGGTCGATCGCTGCTCTGGTGAAGTCTTCACTTGAACTGTCGTCTGGTACCTCGGTTGTATACAGTTCACCCTCGGACATCCGCAGTTCAAAGTCTGAAGCCTTTGTTCCTCAGTCAAGCT
>LTAE01010002.1:0-11001 GCA_001647135.1 Pontederia paniculata
CAAGAGTCTTGGGAAGTAACTTTGTCAAATATTTAGTGAGAGCATTGAGCGATAGAAAACCTTAGTTTCCCTTCTGTGATTCGAGTGAAGAATCCAGGATAGAAGGGATTGAGAGTTCTGAGCGAACTATTAAGAGGTTGTCTCCTTGTCCTCGAGAAAGAAAGGAGAAGTTTCTAAGCGAGCCTTCGCCCTTGAAGAAGGAGTTAGTGATCTCCGGAGATCTCGGGTGCGAGAAGACCAGAGCGGAGACGTAGGCCAGGAGTTCGGCCGAACCTCGTCAACAAACCTTGTGTTTGCATGTTTGTTTGTTTTTATCTGATCTCTTTCTCTCTATCTAATTGCCTTTGAATTTATATGCTTCCGCTAAATATAATTCAACTAATCCAGCATAACAAAAGTAGTAAAAGTTTTTATACACCAATTCACCCCCCTCTTGGTGTCATCCAGATCCTACAACCGCCCGTAATGAATCTGATGGTCAAAATGGCTGCTCTGTAACGGTCGCGATATAAGCTTCATGGTCGTGCTCACCATCCTTACGACCCGTAATGAGCCATCACGGCCCGTAACAGTCTGAGTTGAAGTGGTAGTGCCTCGTTAAAGGTCATGATATGCACGTAAAGACCCATGATAGACTTTCTTTCTGCGTCTCTTACTCAATCATGGCCCGTAATGACCTATCACGGCCTGTGATGAATCCTGGTTGTTGATTTTCTCCTCCTGAATAAGTTCCTACAAAATAACACCAAACAAGAGTAGATTTTGGACTTGAAATAATACAAATAAATAAAGATAAAAATAGATGCATGCTCTACAAAAATAATTCAAAATCATGCCTAATGCAGGCCCTAAAACATGTAAAATACATGCATCAAACTCCCCCAAGCTTGGATGGTTGCTTGTCCTCAAGCAATATTCAGAACATAACTTAGAAAATAAAAGGGGTTTCGATCATTGCTTCCACCCTATAGAATAACTATTTTTCACCTGCTCTTCATTTAGTTATTTTTCAGTTTCTCTAGATTCTCATTTATAATATAACCATGCAATATAATATGATAACAATACAAAATAAGCAAAAGTGTAGTACATAAAGCAAATATGACAAATGAAAAAAATAAGCAAATATGATGCATGAGAATGCAACTCCCCCAAGCTTAAACCTAACATTGTCCTCAATATTTAGGCCCATCCGATGGGAGGGTACAAGATGCCAGTAAACAAAGACTCAACGAACATGAAAAACATAAAGAGTACAAAGAGAATAGACACGACCTTGTCTACTTCTGAGGTGGTGGCGACGGTGGTGGAGGAGGGTAAAACAATAGCACTCCATAATGGCCCTGGTCCACATGATAATCATGCATGCATCGGACCATGTTCTCCGTCCTCTCCTAGCGGTCTCAGATGTCCCTGATGTCGCCTACATAGAAGTCAGAATAGAATGCATGGAAGAAAAGTCATAGGTGAATGGTACATTGGAAGGATCAACATCCATGTAGGAGGGCTTCTCAGCGGTGGAGGTGTAGAGGCTCGGCAAGGTGGGATCAATGGCGGCAGTTGAGGTGCATTAGTGGGCGGCAAGATCCAATTTGCCTCGTTGGAGGGGTCGAACCGCTCCGTCTCATGACAAAGAAGGACCATGTCTGAATCCTTGAAAAAAAATACTGCGACTCCCGGCTGAATACCCCCAAGCTTCATCGCTGCTGGTCTAGAAATGTTGAATCATCAAGTGAGTTGAGATCATCTAGGTCCAGGTTGAGTTGTTGCGCAATTGGGGTAATGAGAGCCCCGATTACTATTGTCCCCTTGTCCTTCTTCAAATTCTTTTGAAAAGTACGTGCCAAAAATGCTCCCACATTCACTAGTGTATGGGTAGCCATGCAATAGAGAAAGAAAAGTTTGGGGTCTGTCACCGAGCCGTCGTTGTCGCCCCTCCCAAAAATAATGTTAGATAAGATCCGATGCACATATCAAAAGACCGAATTCTGGATCATTGTACTCTTTGTAGTTTGATAATTAAGGTGGTTGACCCCTGTAATACGCCTCCAAAAGTCGCTGGCGTCAAAACCCTTGGGGATGCGTAGATAGCCTTTGTATGAAAAATGGTAGACGACGTTGAACTCAGCCACAAGGAGGCTGAACTTGGTGTTGAAGAGCTGAAAAGAATAGGACGACCTGTCACCGGTGGCATTCTTGATCCCGTACAAGCTCAGGAACTCGAACGCGATAGGGGAGAAAGTTTCCCACCACTAGTTGATGAAGAACTCAAGTCCGATGTTCCCAAACAACATGGGAACAAAGTTGTGCAGATCATATTCAATCATGGTGGCGTCGTGCGCGAATCTGGTTGACTTCAGCCAAAGAGTAGAGAGGACATGTGCCACGCTCAGTGCTTTGTCTTTTTGAATATCTTCTTAGGTGGCCTTGGAATGAGGCCAAGTGCAGGTGATGGAGGTTGCTCTTCAATAACAAGCTCTTGTTGTGCTCGACGAGTTGAAACTTTGGTGCACTTCAGGCGATATTGAACTGGCCATGATGTGTCACAGGTCGTGATGTATAGTTGCGGGCCGTGAAAGCTTGAGCTGCGAGGCATTGTAACCGCCAAGGCAAGGGCAATTTTTCACGATCAGTTGCTCGTTACGGGTCGTGATAAGGAGTTACGACCCATGATGATGAAGGTTGCGACTCGTAAAGGGGCTTGACAGTTGCAGCTACGGCTTCGTCGATGCCCTTTGCAGGATTATGGGGCGTAACATGAGTTATGGCCCGTAAGTAGGTCGTTGACGGCCTTGTTGCAGGTCCTAGTTGCGGCTGTGATTGCTGCAGGGCGTGAAGGCCATCGTTGATGCGATCGATAATCACGGGTCATGATGTATGTTGCGGCCCGTGAAGGATATAATAGCGCCCGTGAATGAAGTTGCGGCCCGATGGTGGAATTCTCCTCTCGGTCACGGCACGTCACAAGTTATAACGTGTTGTGATGATGTTGTTGATTGCAGGATGTTGTGGGTATTGACTTTGGATATGATGGCCGGTGAAGTTGCAGGGTTTTGTCAACCGAGGATGCTTGTTGTGGAGATGTGTGCCTGCCTGAAGTCACCGACAATCGCTTGACAACGAAGACGTAAGGGGCTAGTTCACCACGAAGTCACCAGAGAAGCGAATTGCCTGCAATGAGGGGTAATGTTCAGAATCGATGAGATTGGTGAGATATGCAAAAGTGTATATAGAAAGGAATTGTGCCCCGGTGGTTGCGGGGCATGAGCTGTTGTTAATGCCATTATTGCGGTCAATAACGGGTCGCAAGGTCGCCTTGTGAGGCGCTCAATTGTGGTCGTTCCAAGGCGGCGTGCGAGGTGTTACTAAGTAGTTGCGGCCCCATTACGAGGCTGTTGCAGTCTGTTACGAGGCGGCAAATCATTTAATGGG
This sequence comes from Pontederia paniculata, assembly GCA_001647135.1. Taxonomy (NCBI): domain Eukaryota; kingdom Viridiplantae; phylum Streptophyta; class Magnoliopsida; order Commelinales; family Pontederiaceae; genus Pontederia; species Pontederia paniculata. The sequence goes on from LTAE01010002.1 coordinate 3,433, forward strand.
GCGTGAAAGTCGATCTTTATCCGTCGTGTGCCATGAAACTTTGTTGCGGGGTGCTAAATGCATGTAGTTAGCATGACTATTCAATTTTGTCATGGTCCGTTACAAATGTAACGACCCGTAAGTTGGGTAAAACGGGTTGCTTCATCTGAACATCGTGACTTATGGGCTGTGATAAAATCTTACAGCCCTTGATGATACTGCTTATGGTGTATGAGGACCTCATGATGAATTCTTCATGGGTCGTTGGTCGAGTGTTTTCCAGGCTATATGAATTCAAATTTTGACTTACGACCTGTGACAGGGAGTTACGACCCATGTCATTTTGGTAGTTTGCAGAAGGGCCCACTGTCGAGGCCGTGACAAGGTTTCATGGCTCGTGAGATCAAACAAAAGTATCGGTTTAATATTATGGGCCGTGATTTAGTCTCCCAGCCTGTGATGGTTTTAAGTGTTGTTGTTGCTGGTCGTGATTACTTCACGGGGCATGACACGGGTCTCACGACCCGTAATGATGTGTAACGGCCCATGATTCATGAGGAGGTAAGTTACTAGGGAAATCCTTGTGTATTTAGGCAACCCGACGCCTATGTGACTTGACCAGGACTCTAAGATGACAAGAAAAAGAAAAATCTAAGGACTCTAAGATGACGAGAAAAAGAAACATTTAAGGGATAGGGTTTAGGGAGATTAGTTCTAATTTATAGTCTTTAGCTTGACTTGGTTCGGTCTATGTTGTTTATGAAGGATGATGCAATTAATAATGATAGGCAGTAAACAATAAGGAACAATTTCACCAGGAGTATTTGATGTGATCGTTAATGCTCGTCATGGTGAAGCTCAGCAAACACGATTAGAATTACCACTGATTGTTTCTATTGTTTTCCCTTGTTTTCCATTTTTGGGCCTTTAAGTACAACAACATTCTTTGGCCAACATTGTGGTTTGTGTTGTTGCTGATCTTGTCTCACTAAGAGGCTCCTTGGTTGTCATTCCAATGCTATTGCTGGTCTATAATTTAATTATTTCTTGGATTTGTTTGGTGAAAATTACGTTGACGACTCTGGTGGATCCATAGTCTGTGATACTGCTTGGAGTTGTACTAGCATAATTTTTTGTGTCCAAATAGGATACAATGATGTTGTAGTAATACGGGAATCCAAAGGAGATATCCTCCTTTTGACTTTCCCATCTTTGATTATATATTCACTTGTCTCTTTGACACACCATTCAGTCCTCCATGTTCTTCTTGGAAACTTTCTTTTAGACCACCATCTTCGTTTGTATGAATAGTGGCATGGACATATGATGTCTGTTGAGTCTTCCTCGATGTTCTTATCAGATTTAGCATTTTGAGAAATCAATTGCGCAACTTGATTCTCTAATGCATATAACCTTGCTTCTAGATAATCGAAATTGAGTTGTCTCTCGAGAGTTGAATCTAGGACCCGAGATTATTTTGGTGATCATAAATTTGTGAGGGAAGTTAGTATGTACTAATGAACTTGTTGAAATGATCTTTGAAAGAGAGGATTTTTATGTTCAGACAATGATAGGTTGACCAGGGTTGAAGAACGATGGCCTATGCACAGAGAAGACATAAAGGAAGAATCCTAAATGTTCGGTGGTCGTCTAAAGGGTGTGAAGCGGTCGACCGATGTGAAGAACAAAGATCGAAGAAATGAAGCCAAGTACTGAGCGGCCGACCAAAGTTGTTGAGTGGACGACCAATGACAATGTTGAACAGGAAAGGACGCCCGATGAAGGACAGTGGGCGTCCGAAGGTTCTATGTCAATAGTACAGAAGTTGGAGAATGGGCGCTCCAAGAAAAAGTGGACGCCCATGGATGAGGATTAGCCAACAGATGATATGGCTGAAGAAGCTAAGGTCGTCCGGAGATGAAGAGTGGACGACCGTAGAGCTGAAGATAAAGACAATAGTCGTCCAAGGGTTTTAGAATGAAGATAGTGGACAACTGGGAGATTGTCGATGAAGGAGTGGACGTCCATAGGCTCTAAAGTTAAAGGAGCGGACGACCAAAGTAAAGATAATGAAAGGTCGACCGAAGGTGGAAAGCGGACAACCTATGGATCTCAGACGAAGATAAAGGTTGTCCAAGGTTCTTGTGTGAAGACACGTGGACGTCCAGAAGTTTGTTAAGTCTGAGGTGAACAGGAGATAGGTCGACCGCAGGATGAGCGGAAGACCGATGAGGAGACAAAGGTAGTCCGATAACTGAAGAGACAAAGCAACGGTCGACCAGTCCATCTGAGAGAAGGAAGAGTGGACGTCCATGGAATCTAAAGAGTTGTCAGAGGACGCCCGAAGAATGTCAGAAGGAAGAAAGGACATCTGAGGATCTCAGTGGAAATGAGCGGGCCTTCGAAGAATGTCAGAGGAAGGTTTGGCGTACGTCCGAGGATCTCGTTGGAAAATGAGCGGACAACCAAAGTACTGAGTAAAGAGGGAGCGGACGTCCGAGTATCTCAGCGAAGAATGAGTTGGACGCCCGAAGTACTCAGAGAAGAAGAAGTGGAAGTCTGAAGGATTCGGGGGAATCAGCAGGCGACCAAGGATGTGTCAAAGAGATTGACACAAGGCAAGTCGGTCGACCAAAGATGAAGAGCAGACGACCAAAGGATCTTGGCAGAGGTCTTCAACTCAAGGAGTGGACATCTGAGGGATTGATGTTCAATCAACGAACGACCATAGAAGAGTTGAAGATGACACAAGTCAAGTTGGTCGACCGAAGATGAAGAGCGGACGACCGAAGGATCTTGACAGAGGTCTTGAACTCAAGGAGGGGGCGTCCGAGGGATTGGTGTTCAATCAGCGGACGACCAGAGAAGAGTTGAAGATGGTACAAGTCAAGTCGGGCGACCGCAGATGATGGGCGTACGACCGAAGGAGCTTGACAGATAACTTCAACTGAAGAGTGGACATCCTAGAAGATTGGTGTGCAATCAGCGGACGACTAGAGAAGAGTTGAAGTTGGTACATGTCAAGTCGAACGACCGTAGATGAAGAGCGGACGACCGAAGGAGCTTGACAGATAACTTCAACCGAAGAGTGGACGTCCGAGAAGATTGGTGTGCAATCAGCGAACGACCAGAGAAGAGTTAGAGTTGGAACAAGTCAAGTCGGTCGACCGAAGATGAAGCGCGGACGACCGAAGGACCTTGACAGAAGTCTTCAACTGAAGAGTGGACGTCCGAGAAGATTGGGGTGCAATCAGCAGACGATCAGAGATAAGTTGAAGAAGTGAATTCAAGTCAAAATCGGACGACCACAAGATTGGCAGACTATCGAAGAAGCTTTACTTAGGAACAAAGGCTTGAGACCTTGAACTGTGGACGTCCGAGGGTGAACGGTGGACGACCGGAGCACCAGACGGCAGTTCAAGTGAAGATTTCACCAAAGCAGTGGTCGACCGAAGTAGAGGCAGTGGACGACCGAGGGGTAGGTGAAGGGTATTGTACTTGCATTAACGGTTAGTTTTTTGATTGACAGATTAGGTCATTTGTGAAGAGTATAAGATGTAATCCCAAGTGTCTTGGGAAGTAACTTTGGCAAAATTATTTATTGAGAGCTTGAGTGAAAAGCCTTAGTTCATTCTTCTAAGTATTCGAGTGACGAATCCAGAATAGAAGGAAGAGTGAGTTCAAGAGTGAACTTGTAAGAGGTTGTCTCCTTGTCCTCGAGAGAAAGAAAGAAAACGAAAAAGTTGTAAGGGAGCCTTCGCCCTTTGATGAAGGAGTTTAGTGATCTCCGGAGTTCTCAAGTTCGAGAAGACCCGAGCGGGGACGTCGACCAGGAGTTCGGCCAAACCTCATCAACAAACTATTGTTTGCTTGCTTGTTCTTTCTCTTATTCTTCTTTATATTTGCATTTTTATGTTTCCTCTAACATAACCACTTTAGAAACTGTCAAAAATCTTAATAAACCAATTCGCCTCCCCCCTCTTGGTGCCATCTAGATCCTACAATTGGTATCAGAGCTTGGTCGCACTTATTTTAATGATTTAACCATCTTAGAGCATGACACAAATTTTTAATGAAGGTCAATCCATTTTTGATCCACCGAACTTTAAAGATTAAACTTTTTTCTCAATGGAAAATTCGAATGCAAACATATTTATGTTCCCTTGACTTTGATATGTGGAATATTGTAGAAAATGGATTTGAAAGACCTAAGAAAATGATTAATGGTGTTTATGTTAATCTTCCTTTATCTAAATATAATGATTTTCAAATATCTCCTGCAAAACTTGACTCTAGAGCTCAAGATGCCTTTTATTGTTCCTTAGATGCTTATGGCATAAATCTTATGTCTAAATGCTCTACCTATCATGAAATTTGGCTAAAGTTGTTGTCTAGATATGAAGAGAGTGAAAACGAGGCAAATGCAATAACGAATATAAATGACAACTCCACATCTACTACATCCGAAGTGAGCCTTTCTTGTGCTTCATGGCAAATGATGAGGTATCCTCTTCTCATACAAATGATAGTGATAAATGTGAAGAAGACATTATTTTTGACATGCATAGAGAATTCAATATAATGATTAGAAAATACTCTATTAAAGTTTTGCACACTAACAGGAATACACAGTTTATGAAAATGTATAAAAGAAAAGCTTATGATCATCATAGCCGTAAGAGAATTGATGCATGCATTTTACAACATATTTTAGGGTTTGCATTAGACATTATTCTGAGTCATTTTCATATTGCATGCATCTATTTTGTATTTTATTTGATTCTATTCTTCCAAGTTCGAAATCTACTCTTGTTTGGTGTATTTTGTAGAAAATCACATGGAAAGGTGGAAGAAGGATCAAAATCAACCTAAAACCACAAAGGAACACCGTGACGAAGGAGGAACCAACTCTTGGACTTCATCATGGGCCATGACAGTTTGTTATGGGCCGTGATGCGTTAGTTAGCAACAGCAAAGAGTCGTGGGTGCCGAAAGCAACATTCCAACTCAAACTTTACGGGCCGTGACTGAGGGTAACGGGCCGTTATAGTGTACATAATGACCGCAAGCGCATATCACGACTCTTGCCGAGAGCCTGCAACCTGAAATTAGATTCATCACAGGTTGTTACCTAGTGTTACGAGTCGTGAAGGGTCATACCACGGATTGTCACTTCGTATCACGACGTCAACAGTAGCAGATAGGAAGTCCAGAATTGTCACGGGCCATTATACACTGTTACGAGCCGTAAGTTACGAGAATCTGAGATGATGAATGTATCCTGTGCCCGAGTTACGGGCCGTGATATTTCATCATGGGCCATGATGGTTTGAGGAACATTGAAGACCTAGACGAGCCATCACACTCTATCACGGGCCGTGATGAAGTTGCGCAGATTTGTTTATTCGTGATTTCAAGATGATCGACAGCCAGAAAGATTCTATTCGTCCATAGACTTTGGAGATGTGATTTGGTTGATATTCGGAGGAGTTGAGAAGAGTTTATCACAGCCATTGATTGCAATGAGACGAAAAGACAAGATTCAACCCTAAGAAACCCTAAGGTATAAAAGACTTCGTCTTCAACCTGATAAGAGGGGCTAGGGGGCAAACGAGAAGATTGAAGCCGTCAATCAGAGCAAGAACGCCAAAGAGTAGAAGATATTCCAAAGGTTTACCGAGGAGAAGAAGGAAGTCATCCGTTAAGGAGTCTGCCTGGATTTTGTTCAATTTTCTAGAGGAGTACCCTTCTTGTTCCATCATATGTTTGGACTAATTTATTCTATAATTAGAATAGTTTGTTCTAGATATTTCTGTATTAGTTTTTCTTTCTTTAATAACATTGCTACTATAGACTCTGTGCAGTTTTCATAATCTTTATTTGAATTGATTCTTCATGATCATGATTGCCTGGGATTTCTGAGTATGAATTATTTATTTTCTATTCATGTCCTGGGACTCTAATCCGTTAAGGATGGTGTCGTTTGTGGTCTGTTAGGTCATCCCATTATGGGTGATTTAATAGTCTAGGGAAACAACTTAGTGCATCTTATATTTTCTTCCTAAGAGGAGATCCGTTAAGGAGCATTATCTGGAAAGATTATTATAATATAAGATAGTTGAGTTACTCGTTAAGGGAATTCATATCTTAAGTTTGCCTAACCATCTGAAGAACCAAGAGTTAATTTCAATGTCATATATGTCCGATGTACATATTTATGAGTACTCATCTGAAGTTAGTATCGTTCAGGCCCTAGTCGTCATCACGTTCATTGTATTTAACCATTTTATTTTAGTTTGTTTAGTTTTTGAAAGTTCACAAATCACCCATCTTATGTTTGTCTCCTATTAACCTCTAGGATTAGATTGTTACTTAGTTCCTCGTGGGTTCAACGCTCTACTCTTTCACTTTATTACTTGTTAGACTAGTACACTTGCTAGCATTTGAATTTGCCGTGTTCAGTATTTTTCGCATCAAGAATGAATGCAAGGAATGTTACATGTTTTTGTTGTAATATGTTAGGGAATTATAGCTATGAATGTAGAGCTAGAAGGAGCTTTCACTCTAATATTAGACAAATCTGGGTTCCTAAGGGAATTTTCAGCACTAACACTTCTGGAGCCAAAGTAGCTTGGATACGAAAGATATAAATTATGTGTTGCTCTTGCAGGGTGCCGAAAGAAGCAAAAGAAAATCAGCAAGATGGTACCTTGACAGTGGATGCTCAAGACATATGACTGGAAATGAAGAAAACTTCTTGAGCATGACAAGAACACAAAGTGGAAGAGTAACTTTTGGGGATAACAACCAAGGGAAAATCCTTGGTAAAGGTTACATTAGAAAACTTGGCAATGTAGTTATAGAGGATGTATGACTAGTATAAAACTTAAAACATAATCTGTTAAGTATCAGCCAACTTTGTGATAAAAACTACATTGTTAGGTTTGAACAAAACAAATGTTTAATAAGTGATGATACTGAAAAAGTTTTGCATATGGGATTAAAGTATCAAAATGTGTATGTAATTGATTTTGATGATTTGCCTAATCACAAATGCCTAAATGTTATGCATGATGAAGTAGAACTATGTCATAGAAGATTAGGACACTTGAACTATAAGGCCATGCATAAACTAGTGAAACATAATCTTGCTAGAGGTTTGCTCAAAAATAAAATTGAGAAAAAAATTTATTGTTCCTCATGCCAAAAGGGCAAACAACATAGGTCATCCTTCAAATCACAGAATGAGATCTCTACAAATAGACCTCTACAATTAGTACATATGGATCCTTTTGGTCCAATTTGCACCACCAGCCTTGGTGGTAAGAAATATATGTGTGTAATTGTGGATGACTACTTTAGATTCACATGGACAGTGTTTCTTGCACATAAGCATAAAACTTTTGATATGCTTGTTATTTTTCCGAATAGGATTCAACATGATCTGAATCTGAAAATCTCCAAGATCCGAAGTGATCATGGAGGTGAATTTGAAAACTTAAGGTTTGAAGAATTCTGTGAGAAACATGGAATTCTTCATCAATTCTCAACACCAAGAACTCCACAACAAAATGGAGTAGTTGAGAGGAA